>PVJS01000834.1:0-113259 GCA_004027185.1 Glis glis
GGATTGAACCCAGGGGCATTCCACCTCAGAGCTACATCCCCAGCCCTTTTATTTTTTTTGTTTCGTTTTTGTTTTTGGAACAGGGTCTCATTAGTTTCCTGAGAGTCTTAAGTTGCTGAGGATGGTCTCAAACCTGCAATCCTCCTGTCTCAGCCTCCCAAGTACTGGGATTACAGGAGTGCATCACCATGCCTGGCTTAGACCACTTAATCTTAATTGATCTCTCCCTGTAATTTCTTTTTTTTTTTTTTGTGGTACCAGGGATTGAACCCAGGGGCGTTCTACCTCTGAGCTACACCCCCAGCCCTATTTTTTATACTTTATTTTGAAACTGGGTCTCACGAAGTTGCGGAGGGCCTAAGTAGCTGAGGTTGGCCGCGAACCCGGATCCTCCGGTCTCCGCCTCCCAAGTACTGGGATTACAAGCGTGTGCCACCATGCCTGGCCTCTCCCTGTAATCTCTAACAAAGCACAGCCATCATTCTCATGGCCACTTGTTTGTTGTTGATCTCCCCTCTATAATGTGAGGTCCACAAAGACAAGGATTGCTTCCGTTTTGCTCACTATCATGTATTTAGTACCTAGCCAAGATGTAAACACTTCCTGTCCCTTAACAAATTTTGTGGAGTGAATGGGTAAGAGTTAAAGAGTCCATTTCAATCACAGTGTGATAATTGTTAATAGAGGTAAACACAGAGGTTACAGAAGCAGAGAGGAGAGGCATCCAGCCAGGAGAAGTGGGAGGGGATGGAGGTGTGTGTGTTCCAGAAGGAGGCCCTGGTGCATCTGGGAAGGAGGAGGAGGTGGGCCAGCAAAGAGAGGGAGCAAAACCTCCTGAGCAGGGAGAGCATCTTGAGGAGAGGCATGAGCCAGGAAAGAGCGGGGTTCCTGGGAGATGGGGCTGCCACTCAGCAGAGCTGGAGGATAAAGTTCAAGATGGGTGTGGTAAGAGGTGCAGCTGGCAAGGAAGATGGAGATCAGGTCGTGGAAGGTCTGTATGCCATGCTTAAGAGTGTCCAGTGGGAAGCTGGCAGCCATTGTACCAGCAGGAGATAGCTATATTTGCTTTTTAGACCAATGTGCTGTATATGGCCTCCAAGTCGAGGATCAAGTTCTACAGGCCTGGTGTGCAGGAAACACTACACACATGCTGATTGCAAACAGCAACTAGTAAGAACAAGAATGAAATAAGGACAATCATGGGCATCGCAGATGTCACTGGAGACGCACGTGCTTGTGTATAGAAGAGCAGAGAACAGACGATGCACGTGACTGTTTTCTTAGACTACGTAAGCCCCACAAGAATAAGTGTTTCTGGAATGAATTGATGAACCTTAGGGCTAGTTACCAGAGAGATACTGAGCTGAAAGTTACACGACTTATGTCTCAGTTTTATTTTCTGTAAAATGAAAATAAAAAATACTTACCTTGTAGGGGCATACAAAAAATATTGAGCTGAGGTTACAACTCTACAGATAAAACAGTTTTATTTAGTGTTAGCTGTATGCCGGGCACAGGGCCAGTTGCCTTCATCGAGTTCTGCTTCTGTTCTGGGCTTGTGGTTGTACTGGTCCCTCTAGTGCTTTCACTGTGGCACCATTGAAAGACCTCGATCATTGATTTGCTTAGCTTTAACCCACATTTTGAAAGGTTTCAACTATGAAGCGAGAGAAGAAAATTCCCTGAAGTTTGAGTATCCTTTATAGAAATTAACCTCTATCTAAACGTTTATAAGTTTTGTTCTTGGTGTGCTGCCATGGTAATTACATTTTGGCTCATTCAGAGAGTAGGATTTCACCTTAAATTTATTGATCAAGCGAAATCCATTTAATTTTCCTTACATGGTTTTCTGTTTGTGGAGACTAATTGAAATTCATGGGTCTTTAAATACATATATTTATTAAGAGTGAGTTTCACTGTGTGACAAAAGCTTTTCTAGATTTTATTGCAGTTGCTGGAGGGTATGAAAATTTAAGAATTTAGCACAGCATCTAGATTCTTAATTTTTTTTCTGGATTTTATAAAATCCAGACCCCCCCCCCCGAGGTTTCTTGTATTCTTCAATGTATTGAATTCTTTAGGGATAAGAATGAGAGAAACCTGACATGAGGCATGAAAAGAATCCTGATTTGAATTTACACTCCAGAGGGTTTCTCTCTATGAAAATATTTTTTGGATAACATTTTTAAAAAGTTCCAAATCATTCTTACCTTTAAAAGGACCATTATCAGTCAAAATTCAGTCAGAAATCACTCTAGTTATGTCAAACAAAAAGGTTGAAAGGGAATTAGTTGCTCGGCAGTACCGTGGAAGTGCCGGGGGAGTGAAATCAGAGGGCAGCCACCGTGAGAGAGAAAACCAGGGAGCCCCTGCTGCCAGCCGGGGCCAGGGGATGGCAGGAAGGCCCGTGCCCAGGGCCAGCAGTCCTGGAGTGGGGGGGATTGTCAGGGAAGCATCACTGCTGCCAGCTGGTGGCCAGGAGATGGCAGGAAGGCCCGTGCCCAGGGCCAGCAGTCCTGGAGTGGGGGGGATTGTCAGGGAAGCATCGCTGCTGCAAAAGATGGTGTTTGCTGAAACTTGTGTCTACTGCCAACTCCAGAGGGGAAAAAGTTGGCAGAATCTATAGAGAACTGGGAACTCCATTGGCAGAGAGGACAAGACAGTGTAGTTCACAGGCATCTAGTCCCTGGAAGGAGTATGGAAGGGAAGGGGAATGATGCTGAGTGACATTATACAACATCTAACATATTCATCAACAATAATAACTATACATCTTACTGGTTTTTTGCATTAGCAGAGTAAATCTTTGAGTAATTCTTTCAGAAATTGAGAAGTAACTTTTATGAGTTTGTATATGTTTTAAAATGTCTTTATTTTGCTTTCACATTTGATTATTTAGTTGGATATAGAATCTTAGGTTCAAAATTATTCCCTCCTTCCCTCCCCCTCCCTCCCCCTCTCTCCCTCCCTCCCTCCCTCCCTCCGTCCCTTCTCTGGACCTAGGAATGTTCTATTACTGAGTTTCTATTACCCCAGCTCTGTTTTATTCTATTACCCCAGCTCTGTTTTATTTTGAGACAGGGTCTCACTAAGTTACCAGGTGCTGGCCTTAAACCTGCAATCCTCCCGTCTCGGCCTCCCAAGTACTGGGATTCCAGGCATGCACCATCACACCTGGCTCTTTAAGACTTTAAAGGTATTGCACAATTATCTTTTAGCATTCAGAGTTGCCAAAAGGAGGCCAGAGGCGATTTGATTTTCATTCTTATGTAGAGAGATTATTTTGATTTCTGCTGGAACTTCAGAGAACTTGATGTTCAAGATTTCAGCATGTGTGTGGCTCTGATCATTTTCAATTCACTCTGGCATTTGGTTGGTTCTTTCTATTTGCTGACTCAGGCTGCTCTGTACTAGCAAGATATTTTCTTTTGCGACTTATTTCCTACAAGAACGTCCCATCTTCTATCCAAGCAACTAGAAGAGCTCTCAGCTCAATATCAGAGCCCTCAGTCCTTCCCCTTTTTCCTTAACTTTTCTTTCAGTGGTAGTGATATGCTCTAATATAATTATTAAATCTCTTAAATGCCATTCCACAGGTTTTGAACAGAAACAATGATAGATGAATATACCCAGCCCCACATCATGATCCAACTCATGACATCTCAATTATATTTTTTAAAAGTTGTACCATAAACCATTTATGGTGTCACTCAAATAAGAGGAAATCACCCTTTCCTTTTAGAATTTTAATTAAAAATTAATTTTCAAAATACATCTTTTTGAAATCACTATCTTTGTTTTATAGTACATATAAAAAATACAAAGTTGTTATTCTATCTGCCCTGATGCATTGCATGCAAACCTGCCTAGATGATAAATCAATTTGTTAAGCCCTTGAAATTACTTTTAAAATTTTATTTGTTTAACTTGTGATGCTGGGGATTGAAGCCAGGTTCTTGTACATACTAAAACAAGTACTTTGCTACTAAGCTATGTCCCCAGCCCTTGAGATTACTTTTGAATCTGAGTGTTTGCTTCATTTAATTTTTACTGCCCAGACTTTAAACATGTTGTCATTGGCATGGTTGTGGGCTGCAACTGTGAAGAGAGAAAAGGAATCAAATTCCTTTTTGTTCATTCTTGCACTCCACAAGCTTTTCTTAGGCTCCTGCCATGAACCAGGCCTTAGTTAAATGTTGTGAATAGAGAATCACAGTGCTTTCCAGAAACTGAAGGAAGCAAGGTGTTTATGAGGCTATAGCCAGGAAGTGATGAAAGTACTGAAATCACAGGTCTGTGACTTATGCTAAGAAATTTAGGCTCTCTTCAGGGCAATGAGAAGTTCCCCAAATGCTTTAAGTGAAGAAATAACATAATCAGGTTTTAATTTTAGAACCCTCCATCTCTTGGCTCTAGTATGCAGAAGAGAATGGAGGTGGTTAAACTATTTTGCAAAAGATTGTGCTGCTTCTAGCGCTTTTTTCTTGCTTTTCTCCTGTATTTGATGTTAGCTTCATTTTGAAAAAATAAGAAACCAGTCAAGAGAATAATAGCCAGTTTAATTAAGAAGGTTGCATTTAATTCTGTAATAGACATTCTGTAAGAGTAGACATTGTTCAAGTTGAATATAATTCCCTAACGCTCTGTGATTTTTCCCACCCCTTTTTGTGACCTTGCTTGGTTTATAGTTCTGTAGGAGAAATGGCGTTTCTTTCTTCTGTAATCATAAATTTCATACTGAATGTGTGAACATTCACAGTTTCCCAAATAGATATTTTTCAAGGTATTAAACTCTGGGGAAATCCTTGGGTTGTTCTGTTGCTTCCCATTATTCCTTTATACTGTATAATTTTCTCATTAATTTTTCTTTTCCCAGTAGATAATAAAAATGGTATATAAGCAAAATATTGCCAAGTGAGTGCTTGTTAATGAGTAAACAGATGGATTATGTTTGGAAAGTGGTTGACAGCTTCTCGAATTTATAACTGATTCTTATTGTTGTGTTGGACAATGTGTTTCCTCGTCAGAATAAGTGCATGTGACTAATATGTTTGGACTTTGTGGTCACAGAAATGGTGAATGGAAATGTATTTATTTATACACCACCCTGTTCCAAAAATGATCCTAGATATGTGTATATAAATATAGAGCTTCATTGTAGGCAAAGAGATGTTTTTCTATTCCAAAAATATTCCTGGAGATGTTAATGTTCTCATTTGTGGACAAAGATGTTTGAAAATTAAATAGCTAATAAAACTTGTAAGAGAATCTTAGTTATCCAGGTATAATTATAAAGACTCTCTCAAATAGCTATTTGAGAAGAATGTAATATAAAAGCTTGTACCTCCATCCCATCTAGATAAAACTTATAAAAATAACTAATACTTTATAAATAGTATGTACTACTTACTAGGGGTCAGGCATTGAGTTTAGTGCTTAAAGTTGTTAATTTATTTAATTTTCACTATAACCTTATGAGGTGAGCACTACTATTATCCTCCAATTTACAGCTGAGGAAACAGAGGAAGAGGGGTTAAGCTACTTATTTGTTATCACATAACAGATAAGAGATAAGGATGGGATTTAAACCTGGCACTCTGACTCACATGTCTGTATTACTTTCCAGCACACCATGCTGCTTCTGTACAGCCAGGATGTTATTTCAGTAATCCAAACAAGATATGGTGGTAGGTTAGACAAAGGCGATAGGTTATATATCTATATCTATATCATCTATATCTATATCTATATATCTTGGTAGATAAATTTTGAGCATAGATCTGACCAAATTTTATGATGTTTATTTGTGGAATATGAGAGAAAGAGAAGAATCAAAAATGACTACAAGAATTTTGGCTGGGCAAATAGCATGTCTTTATGCTTACCTTGTAGAAAGAAAAAATGATGCCCTCGGAGGGAAAGATGAGAATTCCTGGGGCGATGTATCTGAGATGGTGGGAGAAGCTGAAACGTCCTGGCTTTGGACAGCTCACCTGTAGTGATAGACTGAAGGCAGAGACTAAGCATGGTAGATAGCTGGATGTGTTGGTGGGAGTCACTATGGTTCGGATATGGTTTGAGTGCGACTACTAAAGTTTTCTGTACTGGAAGCTTGGTCCCCAACATAACAGTATCAAAGTGGTGGAAACTTTAAGAGGTAGAGGCGAGTGAGAGGCAGGTAGATCATGGAGGCACCACCTGTGGAAGACATTCGTGCCAGTCTCGTGGAAGTAGGTTAGGCTTCACATGACCGGATTAGTTCTTGAGAGGGCGGGTTGTTGTAAACCGAGGCCGCCCCACAGCCTGGCCCCTTCTGCATGTGGCTGGTTCTCTTTCTGCTTCTCTGCTATGTTGTGATACAGTTGGGGTGGGGGGACCTCACCAGGATGCTAGTGCCATGCTTTCTGGACCCTCCAGCCACCAGAATTATTGGCTGAATAAATCTCTTCATTTCATACATTCTTCAGCCTCATGTATTTTGTTATAGTTACACAAAATAGACTGAGATAGTGTTACAGGACAAGAGATGATTCCATCAGGGATTCATGTCCAATGGGGAGAGAGGAGAACTCAACTCAGGACCAGCGGGGTCCTTGGCTTAGGTGATGCAAAAGAATTTCAGAACAAGCCAGTCAGAGACATAGAGATTTACATAGGAAAACAAGAAACACATATTCAAGGGAGAACGTGGGCCTCTCCAGAGGGAGAGACGCACTTTGGGGCTTCACAGCTCTTCTTTTGAAGGAAGCTCGGCGAGGGGTGGGCATGGGAAGGTATGTGGAGAGATCATAAGATGAAATTAATGGTTGTTTGGTCATCTTTGGATCCTGATATGGTCTCCAGTTGTCATTGATAAGATAGTTCATAGCACCAAGGTAATTATCACAAGTGAGTGACTTTCCTGTATGGTAATCTGGTAACCTTCTGGATCTTTGCTGTGTTCTCTGTTGTCTGATCAGCAGATATCTCTCCTACTTAAATTATTCATAGACAGGGTAATTAACAGTTCTCAAGGTATTTATCACAAGTGAAGAGTAAAGATATGTAAATTTCCCAGAGATGTGGGAGTGACAGCCTGGCTTGGGGAGGGAGGAACTTTAGCATAAGGCTTTCATATTAAAGTTACATTTTCCTTTATGTCTCCTTTCTACCTATTTATTTCTTCTATCCTGTTTCAATAGGAGTCCTTGGAAATTATCTTCTAAGTTGCTTTATTTTCTCAGTCAAGTAAACAAACAAACAAGTCATCAGCTGAGTGTGAGGATAAAGGAGGAGATGTTGGAAATTTGAGGAAGTCTAAGAGAGTATAGACTCAGACTAGGGAAATATAGTGTGATTACCAGGAAAAATTAGGGGCTTAGTTGAGGTTCATGTTCATGAATTTAAAGACAGGCCAGTGAATATAGCTATTTGATTCTACAACTAGGTTCATCTGCACAGGTACAGGCATGGGTTAGATGGAGAACTAGTTTAGCTAGTGCTATGGGTTTGGCCAACTGAGAATGATACATTAAGAGAGGAAGTTGTAGCGATATGCATGAAAAATCGCAATGATTAAATGGTTAGAATTTAAGCTGGGTAAGGAGGGAACTGACGACTAAGGGAAGCAAGGGACATGAAAATGTCCTATCAGTGGATCAGGCCCCAGTGTAGTTGAAGGATAGGGATTTGCCTGCAAAGACAGGGGATGGTGGCCAGCACAGGGAATGGAGATAACAGAGGGATTATGGTTACTGATAAAAAAAGGTCTAGGTAATGAGTATGGGGCTGAGTGGCTGAAGAAAAGTGGAGGAACAAGATCATCATTGGGGGGACAGGTTCAAGGAACTTGGAGCAGAAAGTGGAAACTTTCTCTGTGTGGATATTGTTGTGGCCGATCATTAGGACAGAAACACAGTGGAAGAGAATCACAGTGATCCAGGAGCTAAAACTCATGGAGAACTGAGGGAGTGTGACCTGGGGCTGCTGGTGAATACCAACAGTGAAGACAAGCAGCGGAATGGTCTGCTGACACGAGATTCTAGAGTGGTTATCTTAGGAAGGACATTGAATGCGCTAGAGGTGGCAAACACATCTCCTTGACAAGCCTGCTGAGGAAGCAGCATCCTTAGGGGAGAGAGCTCTCCACTGGGAAAGATATTGTTTACAGAGGGAATTTAAAGCTTAAAGGAGACATCTCAGAGGGTTTAGCACAAAACACCAGGGATTTATTTGTTGCCAAACCCTAGGAACAGTGCTGTTGTGTACTTCCTATTTCTGAAGACAGTTTAGTTCAGCTAGATTCCATTTCACCAGGAACAAATGGGAGCTTTGGACTTCAAAGACCTTGCCTGTCTGCTGTCTTAAAGGGCTGGACTCACAGGTGGAACGGCCTGGCGATGTGATCTGGGGTCAGTATGCGTTTGATGATGCATAGCTGGAAGTTTGGCATTAAATTCCTAGTTAGGGAGTCTCTCCAAAAGATTTCATTGTTTTTGTCTATTGCTAGGTGTTAGATTTCCATTTCTCACAGAAGCCTATTTTTCTCATCATCTAAAATAGTCCTCTGTATGACAAAAAGTTTCATTTCCAGCTCAAATGATGTAAAACCAAGCAGACACTATCAGCCTGTAGAGGAAGGATAGGAGGTGGGAACGGATAATTAAATGTCTTAGGCATTGCACTAAGTTCTTTCTCATTTGAATTCATTAATTCATTTTGTTCATTCTCTCGTCTACTCCATATTGTGCGTATGTGTGAGTGTGCTGAACGCTTGCTAAGTACTAGGGATTCAGCCACTAATTAGAGATTGCCTCAGAGGAGCTTATGATTAAATGAAAAAAGCAGCTAGGCAAACAGAAATTATAATACAGTGTAATGCACATTAATAATTAATAATTATCGAATATTTATTATGGACAAGGTGCTGTGCTAAGCCCTTTTACGTTGGCTCATTTAATCTTCACAGCAATCTCTATAGGCCTTATAGGAATCATTTTATAATAATGCTGTAACAAACCATTCCAAACCTCAGAGGCTCATGACAACACATATTTACTTTTTTGCACATTTTATTTTCAGGCTGTTGGTCAGTCGGGCTTGGGTTCAAGCCTGTTGCACATGTTTCTACATTCTTCTTATTCCAGCAGCTTCCCTAGGACATTTCTCATGGTAGATTCCAGGAGTGCAACTGCTAAGCCTCTGCACATTTAAAGTCTTCACTCACATCAAATCCATTTCTATTGCATTGGCCAAAGTTGAAGCACGGTCAAACTCAACACCAATGTAATGGGGACAGTTCTCCGCCTTCTCCAGTGGGAGGGATTGCAAGTCAAGGATACATGGAACAAGTGAAGAATTGAGAACAATGATTCAATAAGCCAAAGGCATTTACTATTACACCATCCTTAATTTACAGAAGAAATTTTAAAAAGATAAGCAACTTGCTCAGGGTTAGAGGACTAGGAAATGCTAGAGCTAGAACTTAAACCCTAAAGCCCATGCATTTGACCACTGTTACGGTTTAGATCTGGAATATACCCCCAAAAGCTCATGTGTTGGAAGTGTGGTTCCCCAGTGCAGAAAGGTCCAGAGGTGGGGTGTGGATGGAGGAAGTAGGTCACTGGGGGCATGACCTTTAAGGCTGTATCAGTCCCTGGCCCCTTCCTGTCTCTCTCTCTGTTTCCCAACTGTCATGAGCTGAGCAGCTGTCATGAGCTGAGCAGCTTTCCTCCACCACTTCCTGCTGCCATGATGCTTCTGCCTTGGAGCCAGTCGACCATGGACTGAACCTCTGAAACTGAGCTGAACAAACCTTTTCTCCTCTAAGTTGTTCTTTTCAGGTGTTTTGGTCACAGCAACCCAGAGCTGACTGATATAACCAACTATTTTTTGGCACAGGTTTCTTTGGGAGCATCTAGGCCAGGTTGCTCAACAGCCAAGTGGGGTGTGAAGAGTTAAAGAGAGCTCTGTAGGGAAGGTCAATATTGGGGTGGATCCCAAGTAGTATTTGGCTAGACTAAGAGTTTCTATTGGGTATAATAACAAAGAGGACATTAAGACGGATGAGAGCAGTTTCAGTGGGGAGGTGAGAACAGAAGACAGACAGTGATTCAGTAAGGGGTGAGTGGGAGGTGAAGGAAGAGCTTCCAGAAGTGTGGTTGTGATGGGTAGGAAAATATGGCAATAGGATTGGAATAGGAGAGAGGATAATTTTTTTTCTTTTAATAAACTGAGTGCTTAGTACTAATCTGGAAGTTAGTTAAGAGGTCCAGTTGGATCTGACTTGGCCTCCTAAAATATTCTTCATCTCCTTGTCCCCTGGTACAAGATGGACCCCACTAGAGTAGGGGGAGAGTGAGAAGGAGGAGAGTTGAATATGTCTCAAAAAGAACTGCCAGTGTTGTGTATTGAGCACTTGTGGTCCAGCCTAGTGTGTCATACAGTTTACAGAACTGAGTTGATATATTTATTTAACCGATATTTAGGGTATGAGATAACCTATTTGTCACAAGCAAGTTTGAAAAGATTTTCTTGTAGTATGCATTGACTTATGTGAACTTTTCCACAGTATTCTGTGCTAGGGGTGGGTTAGTAAAATGTGTTTCTCCATTTAATATATAGAAGGGTATATTGAAGTGTCATTCTTGGGAATTGGCTTTAGGAAACTCTGTCAGAGATGGTCAGCACAATTTTGCATGTGCAGCTTTTTGTATACTAGAGGTCATATAAATTTTTCTTATTCACTTTTTTGTTCTCTTGCCCTTTATAACAATATAGGTGACTATAGTTACTGCCAAAATAAACCAATGAAGACATTCAACCTGCATTTTAGTCCCTGAGATAATTAGCTCAGTTGATAGATCAGGGAGATGTGGCTGGCTAAGAAGTTTGCAGGATGATGAAAAGAGTTTCAACCCACTATTTATTAACCAATAACAACTCAAAAATCCAGAAGCATAAAGCCAGAGCTTATTTCTTGGTCATACTGGACGTCTCTTATTCTCTACTTTACTGTAGGCCACAGGAGCAGAAGGAAAGAGGACATGGTGAACCATGCATTTGCTCTTAAGCCTTCCACCTGAAAATAGCTTATGTTATTTCTGCTCACAATTCATAGGCCAAAGCAAGTCACAAATCACATCTAATGCCAAGTGTTGGGGGAAGTGCAATCTCATAAGGAAAGAAGCCAGTAATATTTAGGCAACAACACTAATGACAACCATGTAGAAAAGTATTAGTGCTGTTCAGTAAAGAAGTTGATAGTCTATACCTCAGGATATGTACTCTGCCCCCATGTTTTCTCTCTGCCTTTCTTCGTCCTGTTCAGCCTTGTGTGGCATAAACGGGGCCTCCTCGCCCTCTGACTTTTGGTTGGATTTGGCCAATGTGAGGTCTTCACTATAGAGTAAAAGGTGAAGGAAGAAAGATGTTCAGTTATTTATTCTCCAGGTCCCTCCCTGCCATATGCCTTTGTTAGAGGCTGAATTCCTCTCAGAAGGTCCCAGCTCCTAGACAGGCAGTCTCCTACAGCTACTGCTATCTCTGGGGTCTTCAGGCAAGGGCTGGAAGTAGTTTCTCCACGTCTGTATTTCCTAGGTGCTTTACCATCCTCTGTTGACTTCTCTTAATCCACTCACTCCTTTTCAATAGAATTGCCATTAAGCTTCTTCACTTACCCCTTTGTAGTGTGCCATCCATTTCCTGCTGGGATCTGGGCCAATGTGGTGATCAGTAAAAAGGTAATGACCCTTGGGTCCCCAAGCTTGGGTAGCAAGCAGCTGAGAAAGCTGTTCAGATTCCCAGGGGGGCATTTTCCCCAATGTCCCTGTAGATGCAGCTAAGGAGAATAAAGGAACAGGAAGATCTGCTTAGAGGATGGAGCTGAGTCATGGGCAACAGTGGACTGGGAGCTCTTCACTGGGGGCTAGGTAGAGACAGGATCAAGGACTGTTCCCTATCCCAAGGTTAGAGGGTCCTCACAATGTCTGGTCAGTGGGATGCTAGGATTTCTATAATCATTGAATTCAGAGTATTTCCCGCCCTTCCCCTTTAGATGAGCACGGTTATTGTATCCTCTCCCATTTCACCATTGCATATGTTGTCAGGAAGAGGACTTGTCTTTTAATTTGTTTGCCTCTGGTAAAGAGAACCCATGTCTACATGAAAGTCATACACACACACACACACACACACACACACACACAGAGAGAGAGAGAGAGAGAGAGAGAGAGAGAGAGAGAGAAACTGTAACACTTAGAGACCCTAGACATGGAACATCAAGAATGCTGCCACGGTTAGATGGGACTTGGTGGTTTTATATCTTGAGGAAAGTGTGAGTATTCTATACTTATGGGGAGGAAAGTGAGCTGAATATTTGGTGACCAGCACCAAATATTTCTGGCCTTTCTCCCTCTGAGCTTATGATTATATTGCAGCCTTCTGTCTGTTTGAAGTTAAATGAGATCATATCACTTGCCATGGCCAATACAATGTGATGTGTGTGCTCCCAGGTAGA
Source organism: Glis glis (assembly GCA_004027185.1). Classification (NCBI taxonomy): domain Eukaryota; kingdom Metazoa; phylum Chordata; class Mammalia; order Rodentia; family Gliridae; genus Glis; species Glis glis. The sequence continues at coordinate 12,497 of PVJS01000834.1, forward strand.
GGCTCTAAGAGAGCCAGTGCATGATTTGCCATGCTTGAACTTTTCCCCCCTCCACGATAACCAGCAATGTTCCAGAGAGGCAGCTCCGTTGGTCTTTGGCTTCATTTCTCTCTCTGTCTCTCTGTCTCTCCCTCTCTGTTTCTCTCTCTCTACATTCCCAGCTCTATTTTATTTTTTAATTTTGAAACAAGGTCTTGCTAAGTTGCTGAGGCTGGCCTTAAACCTGAGGTACTCCTGTCTCAGCCTCCCAGGTACTGGGATTATAGGCATTTGCTGCTGTGCCCAGCTTCTGTTCTCTTTGACACAGAGAAGAGTCCACACCAACCCATGCTGGACATATAGCAGGAGTAGGAAACAAAACTTCAGATTCCCAGATTAATTCAGATTAAATCCTGTGGTTTTAATTCACGGGATTAAAAAAAAAATCATAACCTGATCTAGCCTCTCCTGTCTTATAGTGAAGATATTCTACATGGAGGTGTACAGCACGTGCACTGTGACCTGAAATATCTGGTCATTGGCCTGTCAGAATAAATAGTTTGATGTGTAAGTGGAGTAGCATTCTTAAAGAAAGAGACAGATTCTGGGGTACTTCAGTGTCTTGCAGGAGTGTGGATTTTATTCTGCAGATAATGGGGAGGGGCCGTGTAAAGTAGTGGAAAGACTTGATCAATGTGTAGGGGAGGCTGCAAACTAGAGCAGACTTGTTAGGAGATTAAAGCCGGGCACAGTGGCGCACACCTGTAAGTAATCACAGGACTTGGGAGGCTGAGACATAAGGATTGCAAGTTCTCAGCAACTTAGTGAGGAAATCCTGTTAAAAAAAAAAGGGTGGAGGTTGCTATAGCATGGAGGTAGAAAGCCCATGGGTTCAAACATCAGTACAAAAAAAAAGAATTGTTATGAGATTATAGTAAAAGTGTAAAAGAATGCAATGTAAGTAGTGGTTATGGAAGTAGAGAGCACTGAATGAGGGACATTGTGAAGGCGAAATTGATGTTGAGGGTCAGCTAGAGATGGACAATAGGGACAGTGAGAAATCCAAGGTAACTCTGAGTAACTGGGAGACCCTGGGAATCTTAGCTTGGCTTTGGGCTCCGTATTTGCCTTAGCAGTCTTCAGAAAATGGCCTGATTAGAAGTCTAGGGTGACTGTGTTGTCCGGGGCTGGGAACACAAGAGGTTGCTAAAGACAAGGGTGCCATGTTTCTACCTTTTCCTTCTGTCCCTCAGTAGGAGGGGATGGATGGTGTGGACCTGCTTGTCAGTACATTTTTATTTTGTTTTCTGCTCTGAAGTATTGTGAAGGCTGATGAGGAGCCCAAGGGCAGGTGTCACAGTTTGGATCTGGAGTGACCCCTAAAGATCCACGTGTTAAAGGATTGGTCCCCATCCCCTGGTGCTGTTGGGAGGTGGCGGAAACCTTAAGAGCTGGGGCCTATCAGGAGGCCTTCAGGTCACTGGGGGAGTGTCCTTGAAGGGGGCTGTGGCACCCTGCTCCCTTCCACTTTCTCTTTCACTTCCCAGCCATGAGGTGAGAGTTCTCTTCTGCCTAGTGCTTCTGCCATGCTGTGCTCTCTCCCTATACAAAGCAAAGGGGCGACCCTTCAACATGCAAGCCCAAGCAGGGCGTGGTGGCACACGCTTGTAATCCTAGTACTTTGGGAGGCGGAGACCGGAGGATCCGGGTTTGCGGCCAATCTCAGCTCTCTCTCTCTCTCTCCTTAGTGAGGCCCTCCGCAACTTCGTGAGACCTGGTTTCAAAATAAAGTATAAAAAATAGGGCTGGGGGTGTAGCGCAGAGGTAGAACACCCCTTGGTTCAATATCCGGTACTGCAAAAAAAAAATGCAAGCCCAAATAAACCTCTTTTCTTTATAAATTGATTATCACAGGTATTATAGCAACAGAAAACTAACACAGCAGGGCTCTCACTGGAGAAGAGAATGGTATATGTTAATATTCAGTTGTTCCGTCCATTTTTGGGTGACGAAGAGCTAGGAGACATGGATGAATCATTAAATCAAAGGGATTTTGTAAAAAGTTTTTATTTTTATTTATTTAATTTATTTTTTATTTTTTATTTTTGTAGTACTGGGGATGGAACCCAGGGACATTCTATCTCTGAGCTATACCCCCAGCCCTATTTTATTATTTTGAAACAGGGTCTCACTAAGTTGCGGAGGGCCTAACTAAGTAGTTGAGGCTGTCTGTGAATCTGTGAACCTGCAATCCTCCTGTCTCAGTCTCCCAAGTACTGGGATTACAAGTGTGCGCCACCATGCCCAGCTGATTTTGTGAATTTTCACAGAACATTTCAAAGACATTTACAGAATTTAAACATAGCAACGAGGAATCCAAGATTTAAAAATATATATAATTTAAAAAATATATAAAATAACCAGGCTACACACTGGATAATTCAGTAAATGACATCAACCCTGAAAAGAACTTAGTTCATTTCTGAAAGGGTCAGGAGCATCTTCAGATCTTTTAAGCTCTACTGAAATAACGCACTGTGTGAGAGATGTCCAATTGCTGTTTTCCTGACCTCACCTGTCTTGTAGCCCTACCCAGCACCTAGCCATAGTATTGTTTCTATTCTGTTATTCTTCAAGGGTGTCGTTGTTTCATTTTTTTCCTTCCTTCCTTTTTTCTTTCCTTCCTCTCTCCCTCCCTCCCTCCTTCCCTCCCTCTCTCCCTCTCTCCTTCCCTCCCTCTCTCTCTCCCTTCTTTCCTTCCTTTCTTTTTGCGGTACTGGAGATTCAACCCAGAGGCAGTCTACCTCTGAGCTACACTCCCAGCCCCTTTTATTTTTTATTTTGAAACAAGGTCTCACTAAGTTACTAAGGGCCTCACTAAGTTGCTGAGGCTGGCCTTGAACCTGTGATTGTCCTATCTCAGCCTCCCAAGTACTGGGATTACAGGTGTGCACCACCAAGCTCGGCTTCTTTCTTTACAGACTCCTTTGCACTCCAGTCCCACTTTTTAGAATAGGTTAAATGAGTTTCTTTTGATGTCCTGCCCTCCATGGAACACACCCTGACTGAGGCAGATGCTCTGTGTGTGGCGGCCCCAGGAATGCACATGCTTGGCCATTTTCACTGTTTATACCTGAGGGAGGCAGGTAAGTTGTATTAGCATCACATTTTCAGGCTTTAGCACAGATATCAGGAATCAGAAATCCTGGAGGCGGGGCTCAGCGATCTGTTTAATCCGCCCTCCGGATAGGATCCTGACACACACTCAAATTTGCAGACCGCTGGTCTAGGGTAGTTTCATAGAACTAGCCTGTCCTCAGCAGAGGTTAAGATTTGGGTGTGGTCTGCTGACGAACTCCTAGCAAGGAGAGAAACCTTGAGCGGTGGCTGCTGTCACCTGTGGGGAATCACTTAGCTCTGTGCCTTAGCTTTGTCACCTTTGAGAGTGCACAGTTGGATTGGAAAGCAATTCCAGTTTAAGGACTTACACAGTAGTATAAGAGGTTTGTCAGCTATTTTTAATATTTCGGAAAGCTTCACGGAAATTATGTTTCCCCTCAGTATGCTGCATGGACTGACCAACACATCCTGTTTGCTATTTTGGGGTTGAAACAAACTACTGGATGGTGAGTTTGTGATTATTCATGTTCACGTTCCCAGGCTTTTCAGAGGGGTTCTGGCCCAATGAAAGTAATGTTTTCAGAACTAATTTATATGAAATCACTGTGAAAATATAGCTCATTTCACGCTCAGAGGAAGCGTGGATATTAAAAAGCCTTTGCGTAATTGTTGGGGATGTTAGATTCCCACCAATGTTAAAGGACATTCAGCAGAGGAACCAGCTGGCCTCCGCCCTGCTCTTGGCTTGTCAGTGTCCCCATGGATGACAGCCCAATTTGCTTATTCATAAATCTGTGTGGTTTCAGTTATTTATGATTATCTGCTAAAACTGGATGTTGTTCCTTTGGTCCTGGAAGGTCCACCGGGGTCACTGACAGGACCCTGCTGTGTCCATGTGTGCAGTCTGTTTATTGGCAGCACACATCTCAGTAGTGTGGCAGGGAGTCACATCCTAACAGACGGCCAAAGCTGCGGGAGGCATCCTACAGGCCTCAGGAGAGAATTCAGGATGGTGCCAGGAGCCTCCCGGAGCCTCAGCATGGTCAGTGTGAGCCTTTGGCTTCTCCTTCAGCCCTGTGTGTAGTTGAGGAGGACAGGTTGAAGGCCTCTCCCACGGTGTGGACCTGTCCAAGGGAGGGGAAAGAGAAGTACCTGCTGCACCAGCAGGGAAGGGGCTCAGTAGGACCCTGGCTTACTTCAAACTCACTAGAGTCTCTTTGCTGTGAGATCGCCTTATCCCATGGCCACCCTTTTGAAATCTGGACTCCAGGGTTAGAACATGCAGGGGCAAGAGAACACACCAAAGCTTTATTAGTTCACAGAACTCCAATTCTTTATTAATCACAGCTTGCTCACAATGACATACAGGAAAATAGCACTAATGAAGAGTAAATATGCAGGCAGCAACCTTCAGGAGTTGGGAGGTGGGAATTGGGGGAGAAACGACTTCAAAACTGCGATAGGTACTTACGGTGGGTATCTGGTGGATCTCTTAGTTGGCACAAACGCCCTGCCTAGCCCCCCTTAACTGCGTCAGCTTCACAGATGGAGTGGTTTTTAGATTGTTTTTTTTATAAACAGGCAGGAATGCCTCACACTGGGGAAGAAAGACCAGCTTGAGTGGAAGTCCGCAGTGTTTCTGATTTTGTGTTTTAATGAAACAACCAGCTCACAGTTTCCAAGTGGAAAAGTATTCAGTAGCATCATGTACTTGTACTATAGGTAAAAGCTTAAAATGAACATCATCAATCATGGCATCCACAAATAAGCCACCTGACACATTAATTAATTCATTCCATCAAAAGAACTTAAACTAGAGAAGTAAGCCTGCTTTGTGAAGTTTCACGGCTGCTGGAACCATTTGGGTTTGGATTTGTGTTCAGCACTCTGAAAGGCTCACCTTTTTGCTTCTACCCAGATAGATCTCAGATCTGTCTTCTCATCCATCCCTTTCTAAAGCCAAAACACATTTGTAGCACATAATCCAGGAGAAGTAGAAGTAAATGCTATGATTGGTGGGTTTTCTTAGCCTGGTTTTGTAGTTTCTAGGCAGTAAGTAGATTATGAGCGAACAAATGTGGAGGTTCTATGTGGAGTCATAACACCTATGACTAGGCATGGTTTTAGTCAAGCGCAAAGACTACAAGATCATCTAGGTCATTAGGCAATGGTGGGTTTCTAGCACCATAGACTGTCTACTGACCTCCTTTTTCTGTTGGAATGGAAAGGGCAGGGGATGGAGTTAGACATGGGAGCTTCGAAAAGAACAGACCTAGCAAATTCATTTGAGTGGAAAGACACAACATCAAAAGCCTGTTACAGGACATGTAAGATTATGAAATAACTTGCATAATGCAATACTTGTATTTTTTAACAAAAATGTAAGTATTTACAAAATAAGATCCAAGGAATTTTTTAAACATCAAGCAAAACATTCTGCAAAGAGACCGCATTGATTTTTTTATTTTTGATTCTGTTTTTTTTTATAATGAGTTCTTTTAAACCATGTCATACATTTCCCATACTGATATCGCATGATCCATTATAATATAGGCAGGGGGATTTACTATTGGTGGGGCGTGCCATACCCGCCATCGCTTCAGCCAGACAGTTCCACCTGGAGTTCCTTGTTCCTACGCACCTCAGCGGCATGCCTCTCCTAGAAAACACCAAAGAGAGAAGAGTGTCACAGAGCTTTGCTGCATGGCCCACAGACAACTAGAATGGCCTGCCCGAACCTTTGCATAACATGCTCTTGGCTGGAGGTAACCAAGGTTGGTATCTGCCTTTGGGAATTGTTCCCATTTCACAAGAAAATGTGGGCCCCAAGAAATGTCTCATTAGAGAAGATTTTAGAAGACTCATAGTGTCTTTTTTTTGGTGCTGGGGATTAAATCCAGGGGCATTCTACCTCTGAGCTACACCTTCAGCTCTTTTGATTTTTTTATTATTTATTTATTTATTTATTTATTTATTTATTTATTTTTGTTGTACTGGGAATTGAACCCAGAGGCCTTCTAACTCTGAGCTATACCCCCAGACCAATTTTATTTCTTATTTGGAAACAGGGTCTCACTAGGTTGCTGAGAGCCTCACTAAATTTCTGAGGCTGTCCTCGAACCTGCGAGCCTCCTGTCTCAGCCTCTCAAGTACTAGGATTACAAGCGTGCACCACAACACCAGCTTTTTTTTTTTTTTTTTTTTTTTTTGCGGCACTGAGGATTGAACCCAGGAGCTTTCTACTTCCGGGCTACACCCCCAGCCCTATTTTTTATTCTTTATTTTGAAACAGGGTCTCACTAAGTTGCGGAGGGCCTCACTAAGTAGCTGAGGCTGGCCATGAACCCAGATCCTCCGGTCTCGGCCTCCCAAGTACTGGGATTACAAGCGTGCACCACCACGCCTGGCTTTTTTTTTTTTTTAAATTTTGAAACAGGGTCTTGCTAAGTGGCTGACTCTGGCCTTAAACGTGTGCTCTTCCTGTCTCAGCCTTGCCATCATGCCCAGCAAGACTTATAGTGTTTTTAAAAAAATATTTAACATAGTTGTTTTTTGGTTAAAACTATGACAAAAATGTCATATGACTTAAGAGAATTTTGAATATAATGACTTCCGTATAAATCCAGACACTACCTATAAAATATCACTTTGTTGGTTTCTCTATTATTTTTAATGGTGTCTTCCATTTTCCCTAGTATTTTAAGGACCTTATTATTGTTGGTGGACACTTTGGAAAGATTAGATCCAGGAAAAGGACCTTTCCTATTGTTTCCTAAAGTCTTGACCTGCTCTTCAAGGCCCTTTACAACTAGACCATAATGACTTTCCAGTCTTAGCCTCCACTCTCCTCCTACACATATTTGATGTTTCCCTTCAACAGAACTGTCTTTTCATGCCATTCTGCACGCTTGGGTTCCTGGCCTCCCAGTGCCTCTGGTCAGTCAGGGTTGTAATCTTTCTCTTTAAACCTTGTGGCAATTGTCCCTTTCTCTGTGAAGATTTTCATGAGCCCACAAACTAATCTCACTTTCCATTTAACACCTGCATAAAGAAATCTTTCCTTTTATGCGAGTCATTTTATTCTAACTCCTGTTTTATCTGCTATATTTGACTATAAAGCTCACGGAAGGCATGCACTGTTTCTCAATTCTGTTCCACTTTCAGGCTTGCACGTGACTGGTGGTGCATGAGGAACCGAGCTACTAGCTTGGGGCTGGGAGCTGACCTTCCAAGGAGGCAATTTATGGAGAAAGGGTGGATCCAGTACTTTTTAGTATATGGTTCTATATTGGATGACTAGAAGCATACTAGTTTGCATATAATAAGTGCCAAATGTCTGTTAAACTGAACTTTTAACATGCTAATTTTTAGTAGTATTATTTATTTTTCTATTTAGAATAGTCTCTCAATTGCCCTCACCCCCCAAATTCCAGAAATTTCTTAAGGCTCTGCAGTTTCCTTTAGTTCAGGGGGCAATGACCTTCACCAGCTATAAAATAAATCTTATCATTAAACTCTGTTAACTTCAAGGAGTCTATGCTTATAGTGTTCTTTAAGTTGTAATATGGAGCATTTATTAGGAGCTTAATATAAACCAGGCTTGCATGGATACATATTTTACCTGCACCAATTCCACTAATCCTCACAACAATCCTTTGGTGGAGGCTCCATTATCATACCCATTTATAGATGAAGAAACTGAGGCACAGAAAGGCTAAGTAACTCGCCCAAGTTCACCTAACTAAAAAGTGGTACGCTGAGATCCAAACCCAGAGAATCCAGTTCTACAGCTACTCTCTAACCACACTATACAATCTCAGTGTTAGTGTGAGGAGACAGGTGTGTAAGACTGTGGGAAAATGTATGTTCAGGTGTGGGTTCTGGGAGAAAAACACAGAGAGCCTCCTATATTTCCTTCAAAGATACAGAATTGGAGGAAGCAGGAAGTTGGCTCTAAGAAAGAGTTTCCAAGCAATCTTATTTAATTGACTTAAATGAGCTTTTTATATATGTTAAAAAACTTGAAGAAAAGGGAGAAAAGGCATGCATAGAGAAATCAAGTCCCATTGGGAAATGTCACAGGGGAAATGAGCAGGGAGGCAGCTGATTCCTCTTTTTGTTCTGCTATTATGAGGAAAAGATGCAGCAGAATATTTTCCTCCTGCAGAAAGAGACTAATTAGTGAGAGCTGAGTTCTTATGAAAATTGAGAAAAAGCCTAGACCATCAGTATGCCAGAAAAACACAAAGCCTCGAGTTTAAAGATTCATAAAAATGCAACTGCATAACAGGAAACGTTATAATTAGCATTATTAGCCTACTTTAGAGTATATTTCCTATTACACTCAAAACTAATTGTAAAGAAATGAATTTTGCCATAGGGAAGAACAAATATAATCTGTGAGCTTGAGATAACATGAAAAGAAGGGAAATTTAGATAAATCCTTTTGATTTTCTAAAACAATATTGTTTATTTATGGGAATTTTAGTCAATCTGTTCTTTGAAAACTTTACATTGAAATTATTAAATAGATACTCATGAAATGCTAATGTGATTTATATCAAGATGTGGGAGAACCAAAAGCAGACACGCAGGAAGCCTGCAATTGTCAGCATGATCTGTTTCTTTTATCAGCAAACTGTTTGCAATTATCAGACAACCTTCAGCCCAGAGTTTCCTAAGGCAGCTGTGACTGTCTAAGAAGCTCATCCAGAACATTATTCTTTGATAATATCTATTTCATTATTGAGCTCCTAATCGTTGCTAGGCGCTGTCAGAGGCCCTGGGCTAGAAAGACCCAAGTATAGCTAAATTTACAATGTCCTCTGCAACTTACTCTCTTCCTCCTCTGAGCATGATGGAAATGTCATAAATAGTATTTTTGCATTGTGTGTAACTACTCTTTGATATGAAAAAATCTCTGAAAGGTGGTTTTGGGAAAAATTCTGGTCCTCTAAAAAGTATAATTAGTAGAGATTTCTCTACTAGAAGGTAAGAACTATAAGGTCTTTAAAAAAAACTCTTAATGCCTGTTTAATTTCCCTAGGTATCAAATATAAACAAGGGGATTAAAGTAGATGACTTAGGGTATAAACTCTCCCTATGAAATTTTGTTAGTTGAGTCTATTTAAATGCAAGATAAAGTCAACATCCTTCTTTTTACTTAAAAAAATTAATTAAGAAAAATTTTTTGTAGTACTGGGAATTGAACCCAGGGGCATTCTACCTCTGAGCTACACTCCCAGCCCTATTTTATTTTTTGTTTTGAAACAGGGTCTCCCTAGGTTGCTGAGAGTCTTGCTACATTGCTGAGACAGTCCTGGAACCTACGATCCTCCTGTCTCAGCCTCCCAAGTACTGGAATTACAGGTGTGCACCACTATGTCTGGCTCTTCTTTTTACTAATGACTATGTACCCACAATATGAAAGAGGGGTAAAAACCAGATGTGGTGGTACATGTCTGTAATCCCAGTACTTGGGAGGCTGAGACAGGAGGATCGCAAGTTCGCGGCCAGCCTCAGCTACTTAGTTAGACCCTCTGCAACTTAGTGAGAACCTGTTTCAAAATAAAGAATAAAAAATAGGGCTGGGGGTGTAGCTCAGAGATAGAATGCTTCTGAGTTTAATCATCAGTAACACACATGGAAGGAAGGAAGGAAGGAAGGAAGGAAGGAAGGAAGGAAGGAAGGGGAGCCAGGAGTGAGTTGCAAGAGTCCAGAAAGCTCACATTTAGATGCATCAAGATAATGTTGTTCTCAGGGTCGTGGGTGGCCAAGAAGCGCAAGTTCCAATGCTTCTGCTAAGACTTCTTATCTTACAGGTCAGTGTTTGATGACTGACAGATAGTAGTAGTTTTAGCTTAGAATAAAAGTTGGGAGTCAAAGAGAATTGCATTCAAGGGTTTGTGACCTTGGCCAAATAGCTTAACCTCTCTGAAGACCAGGTTCCTTAGATGTAAAATGAATATGATAATAGTGTTTCCCTTTAGTGTTGTTTAGATTAACTGTGGTAATAAATGCAAAAATTCCTGGCCTACAGTAAGCAATCAATAAAAGTTAGGGTTTTTTTGTTTTGTACTGGGGATTGAACCCAGGGGCATTCTACTTCTGAGCTATACCCCCAGACCTCTATATTTTGAAACAAGGTCTTGCTCAGTAACTGAGAGTCTTGATAAGTTGCCGAGGCTGGCCTTGAACCTTCAATCCTTCTGTCTCAGCCTCCTAAGTACTGGCATTACAGGCATGCACCACCACGCTCGGCTTCTTTTTAATTTTTAATTTCATAGGAGCAATTAATTTGAACAAAATGCTAGATATTGATCATAATAGAAAACTTACTTTGTACTATTTCAGGAGAAAGAAAAGTAGTTTTAGTATATACAAACATTCTATTTAAAATATATCAAATGGAAATACATTTGGTACTCCTTAAAGAATATCTCTATTTTATTGAAGGGATAAAAGACCTTGGCTGACACTGGCCAGAGATCCTAATAAATTAAAAAAAGTGGTTTTTTTTTTTTTAGCTCTAGAATACCTGGAAAACTGTGGTCCTAGAAATTATCTGGGCTGCATTATTTGACATGGTATAGAATATTGTCTGAGAGAATAGGCTACAAACTACTAGTTCTCAAACCTGGCTATATATTGGAATCATGGAGAGTTTTCAAGGAAAATATAGATGTTTGGTTTCCCCTAGAGATTCTGCAGGAATTTAAAGCCCTCTACAGGTTGGTTATTTGCAGGAAAAGCTGCACATAGATATGAATGTGTGTATATAAGGTGGGAGGGGACTAAGTCGGCAAAGGGAGAAGGCAGAAAGGAGCTGGGCAGGCAATGGGTGAAGATTAAAAAAATGGAGAAAAATAAATTGCATATTAAAAGCCAGTGCTTCTGGAAATACTGATTAAAATATGCAAATTTTATGAACTCTTTTAGAGTTGAAGTCTGGAAGGATATGCTATAGGTTTGCATCTGTGTAATTTCCAGAACAATAACACTCCTGGATGGTTAATAATATATATATTTTGTACTAGATACTAAAGGTGTAATTGAGAATGATGGAATAAAATCAGGATGTTCCATTCCTAGCAACTGCACATGACTTTTTTAGGGCGTAGGACATGAGATGAAGGCCAAGTAACAATTATCTCACATAGAACACACAGAGGCTCTCTGCTGTCCATGGTACCAGTGGTGACCAGGCAAAATCTCCTCAGTTCTCTACAAGTGTGAACTGTGGGCAAATGGAAGAAGACTGCTTAGTTGAAGGTCGGGGAATACATTTTAGCAAATAGAACTTTGCTTCTACTGTAGCTAAGTAGAGCATTTGTTTTGGTACCACCACATGTAACATGCAGAGAGCCAAGTTATGTTGCTTCCTCCAAATCCTGACCTGACTCATTTGTGTAAAACATGATGGCATAGTTCTGAGAGTCTGGAAACACCAGAATCTAAATAAAAACTTAATCTCTTGTTTCTGAATTTGGCTAAGGCATCCAGTGGCTATTGTGGCTCCTGACCAAGTCACTAGGACTTGTCCACACATCTCTAAGAGCCTCAGTGTCCTACCTGTGTCAGAGCCTATGCATCCTTCCCCAGCGAAGCTTTCAAAAATTCCTCTAGAGAACAGATACCCATGAAAACCTCCATGAAATTTTCATTTTTAAATGCTTCTCTTGTGTGTCAGCTGGAGATTGAACCCTAACCCTCATTCATGCATGCTAGTAGGCAAGCACTCTACCACTGAGTTACATCCCCAGCCCTTTAAACGATTTCTATGCCTAATGTTCTTTGGTTTTAGCCTGATGTAATCAGAGAAGGGGCGTGAAAACCAAGAATCCCCAGAACTTCAGGACAATGCTGCTTGGGCCTTCAACGAGTGGGCCAACTCTAGTAGAAGACACGAAGATTCCTAAGCAATACTCAAAAAAACCGGGAGCTGATCTGTCTAAACTTTCAGTGCTGTGACGACAGGGCTAGTCCCGTTTCTGTCCATATCCTCAGAGCCTAACACTTAATAACTCTTAGTACTGGCCCGGTGGGTGACTGCTCAGAAAAGATTTAAGTATCTTTCTCCAGGTTTCTACTTTTTAAGCTGAACTCATTTTTCTGAAATTGGACCAAGCTAGATTACTCATAGCTATATTGTACATCTTCAAAGGAAAAATTTGGGGGGAGGGTAGAGTGGGGGATAAGTAGCATAGAGCCTGCAAAATAGAAAGCCTACATCTCTCAGAGGAACCCCAGTGCTGCTCCTCCTGAGGGATGGGAACAAGTGTATGTGCAGACTGGTGAGGAGGAAGGCACCAGGTTACTGGAACCTGATGAACTGAGCTTCCCCGCTGAGCTCTCCTTTCCTAGGCCTCCGTGCAATGTTATTATACCCTAGGTTTCCATGTGGATTTTCCAAAATGAAGAGAATGGGCTTACCAGTGTTTACTAATATCCTGGCCTTTCCTAACAAATATATATTTCCAATTTAATATTTATGTTAAATATATATATTAAAATATATAATTTATGCTAAATTATATATTTGTAATATTATTTAAATAATATATAACAAAAGCATAGTATTATTTATATAATACATTATATTAATATTGTATGTTGGTATAACATTATTATATTAAATATGTAATATTTCCAATCTACAAATTTCCAATTTCTTTTCTTTTTTTTTTCCAGGTACTGGAGGATGAACCCAGGAGCAGTCTATCTCTGAGATATACTCCCAGTCCTTTTCATTTTGTATTTTTGAAACAGGGTGTCACTAGTTGCTGAGGCTGGCTTCGAACTTGCGATCCTCCTGTCTCAGCCTTCCTAGTACTGGTATTACAGGCATGCACCACCATGCCAAGCTAAAATTTGTTTCTTAAGGTTTATACAGAAGTCTCACACATTTGAATTAGTCTTCCTGAACTCATTTACCATTGGAAAATTTCACAAAAATTTCAGTGATAATGTTGGATTCCCCTTTTCTTTAGCCATGTTTTACCCTTCATTGGAGTCAATGCTGCCCTGAGACCCTGCCCATGGGTGAACTGTTCTTGCGCATGCAGCAAATTTGATTAAGTCTCTGTGCTCAGGCTAATGGGAGTTCCTCCAGCTGTGTTACATATGGATGCACCCATCTGCTCAGGACTCCGATATTACCTTTTCCTGCAGACGTTCAATAATAGCAGCTAGATTAGCCTCACGGTTCTCCTTGATTTGTTCCATTTTGAGGATCAGCTTCTCCTCCGCCATCTTGCTGAAGTTATTGTTCTCTTCCAAAGCCTTCTGGAGGACTTCTCGCTCATGCTCCCTCTTCTCTGCCAATTGTTTCAGCACCTGGGCCTCCTGAGACTGGGGAAGAAAAACACATACATCTTATAATTACGCAAACACCAGCCTAGCAGAATAACAGTCCATGGGTTCCAGGGGGCATTCTTTTCAAATGAATAGCACTTCTAGCCCCCAGCGCTGTCGTCAATTCTGCACCCATCTGCGCAGCTTGGAGTTTTCTACAGAATGCGGTTAGCTAAGAAATGTGGTTAGTTGAATTTTCAGCTGTGAAATTTTTGGACAGATTGTCTTAGAAAAAGAAGCATTTAACCCTCATTGAGGAGTGTTTTTTATTTTATTTTTAAAAATAAGTTGCTGCTAAGCATTTATGCAACAGGAAATGCTATAATTAATCACTGGATGCCAACATTCCTTGGAAGCCTGAGGAAAATGGGTGAGGACTGGGGCCAGATTTCCCTTTTCCTTTTGGCCTTTTTCCTGCCCCCATTGTTTTTGATCATCTGTAGGCTGGGCCCTACAATAAGCTTTTCAACTTTCATCAATCAAAGGAACAAATTCACTTTCTCTTTTTATTACATGCCTGCCCCCCCCCCGCCTTTTTCCCATAAGTCGAATTCTCTTTGGAGACCAGAAAACAGTACAAACATAATGTCCACTTGGCCACAGACAGCAGAAAGTCCTTGCTCTGACCCTCTCTTGAAATTCTGAGTAATCATAAGAACCTGAAGCTTGCTCAGAGATTAGAACAGAAACCCTAGGGCCATGTGCACCTCTTTTGACACTCCCTCCCATTCTGAGCTGCAATTTCCCTCCAGTGTTAGGCGGCTGTATGGCTCTGTACAGCGTATGTGATGGCTGGGTGCCTGATAAAGCTGCAGATGACTGGTATCTACCTCCAGAGATTCTGATTCACAAGTTCTTTGGTGAGGCCCAGGAATCGACATTTTCGATAAGCAGCCCCTGTGAATTTAATGCAGTAGTCTGCAGTCTACTTTCTGCAAAACACACCACCATGGGCTTTGGTGTCAGGACTGCATTTGAATCTTAGCTCTGTTGGTGACCGTGAGGTTATTTTCTCCTTCACACTATCTAGCTGAGAGAAGTCTTACCCAATATGGACCTATCCAGGTTTAAGACCAAATTGTTACACACTCATTGTTCCTGGGCAATTGCTCAGGATTGGCTGATGCTCTGAGGGGAGCCTTCACCGGATTATTTATAAATGTGTATATCTAAACAATTGTAAATCTAAAAAATTCCTATGTGGCCAGTTAAATACGGATTGCCACTTTAAGTATTACAAGGAAAATACTTTAGTTGATGGTAGTAGTTGTGAAGTTTACTGGCGCGATCTTGACGCATAAGCAATATGGATCCTGGAAAGGGAAGAAAGTTCTTTTCAGATAAAATTCTGCAGGGATGGTAAAATCAGACAGCCTTATGAATCTTGGTTGATGCCTTTATTCCAAAGTTTATCCAGACAGGTCTGTGACTCACTGGAGATTAGACAGAAAATCCTGGGAACCAGTCCTGCTCTTGCTTTAACCATCTAATAGTTTTACTGACATTTTAGTGGACTCCTCTCATTCTTTCTTTGTTTTAGCTTTCAGGACAGTTAATATGAAAATAAGAAAATGGTAACACAGTCAGGCGTGGTGGTGCACACTTGTAATCCCAATACTTGGGAGGCTGAAACCGGAGGATCCGGGTTTGTGGCCAGCCTCAGCTACTTAGTGAGACCCTGTTTCAAAATAAAGAATAAGAAAATAGGGCTGGGGGTGTTGCTCAGAGGTAGTAATGCCCCTGGGTTCAATCCCCAGTACCACACAAAAAAAAAAGAAAGAAAGAAAATGGTAACACAAACTGAGTTCAAAACCAAATAGAGGCTTTCTGGAAAAAAATATGGATTTCGCATTTTCTAGGTGGTTCATTTTCATGCCTGTTGAGCGCTGTTGGTAAAGTAGCTGACATAGATCTTGCTTACTTACTCTTACTAGGACTACTGAAGTGTGTTTATGTGTGAAAAATAGTTACAGGCAGAAAGAGGTGTATATTTTTAAACTGTCGCTCTAAGAAAAGTCTTCATGAAATTAATTTTTGGCAGTAAGGATAGCACTTATCTCCGACGGTTACTTGTGAGAATCAAATAAAAGACTGTTTCCCTCTCCTCCTCTTGTAGATCAGTGTTTCCAATGCTGTCCTGACAGGATCCTGTAGGAGTTTTATGGACGTTTGGTTTAAGTGCAAATGTCTAATATTAAGTAAGTTAAGCTTGTACTGCACAAATGGCAGTCATTATTGTTGAAAATAAACTTAAGACACCTGTGGTCAGGAGGCAATGGCACTGATCCTACCAGGACAGCTAAGCACAAATGTAAACTTTTGGCCATCTCATGTGTGCAAGTATTTGGTCCAACTCCTTGGATGATGGACATTTAGTGGATTCAGGGGTTCTCATGATTGAGAACAGTCTAAGTCTTTACAGAAAACACCCCCAAGCCGGGTGCAGTGTCACACACCTGTAATCCCAGTAATTGGAAGGCTGAGATAAGAGGATTGCAGGTTTGAGGCCAGACTCAGCAACATAGTGAGACCTTGTTTCAAAATAAAAGATAAAAGTGCTGGGGGTGTATCCCAGAGGTAGAATGCCTCTGGGTTCAGTCCCCAGTACCAAAACCAAAAACACCCCCCCAAAAAAAAACAACAGTAAAAAGGGCTGGGGATGTAGCTCAGAGGTACAATAACCTTGGGTTCAATTCCCAACACCCCCCCCCAAAAAAAAAGGACTGGTGGTGTAGCTTGGAAGTAGAATACCCCTGGGTTCAATCTCCAGTACCAAAAAAAAAAAAGAAAAAGAAAAAGAAATAACCAAAAAACAAAAACAAACTCTCTGGTCCCCACCACATGCAGGGTGTCCATTGAATGGGGCTGTATTGATAGGATATCTCACAGGGAAGTGAGCACCAAAAAGAAATTAAGGGGAAACAACTTCGATCTTTCATTCCAGAACGTTCAATCTATGTAACCTCCAGGCCAGAGGAAGAAGGCTGGGTTATCACCAAACAAGGGTGTGATGTGTCCAAGAATTAGGGATGGGGTTGAGCCTTAGGCTTCTCTTATACTGCACAGAAACCCCTGGAGGCAGCTGGGGGAAATGAAAGAAAACCAAACAAAACAAATGAAAGCAAAGCAAAAACTAATTTTTCAAAACCCCCCAGTGTGCTACTTTTAAATGGTTTTCCTGCCTAAACACATGGCGGGAACAACCTGGGCCCATTGGCCACAGCTGCTCAAGGCGGGTGGATAGTGAGATTTCTGCTCAGTGTGCTAGCAGGTCCTTCTCTTCTCTTCTCCTCCTATAGACCTGCGGTTCCAATGCTGCCCTGACAGGATCCAGCTGGCTTTTCATGGCCATTTGTTTCAAGCAGTCTTTCCACAGGAGCTCCTGTGGCACAATGAGATGCGCCCCAGCCTGGTGTTAAGAAAGCCCATGTTTGTATCCTGTCTTGTCGAGTGTGGGGTTGCCTTGGTGCTGTGGAGATGGGGTGGTGGCATGGGGCCATGCCTCTCTTCCCGCTGGCCCAGCTCCCTGAGAGACGGATGGTGGGTTGTTAACAGGAGTCCACTGGGACTGTGGAATGTTTCCTTTTCAGATGATTCACTTAACTTTGGTACTTTGCTCAGTTGTGTTTTAACTTAATGTTTATATTTGCATTCTTAATTTCTTTGCAAAACAGCCAAAGTCAGGAGGAGGCAGCAGGGGAAGGGGCTTGAGGAGAGAAGGCTGGGAGATTACAAGAGCAATGCACAGCAACACGCACCTTTTCAAGTTTCTTGCCTTGGTGGGACACAGTTGGTCTGCAGGAACAAATACTCCCACAGTTCCCATTGTGAGTAATGAAGAATTCCAATTAGAAGTAGTGCTTATTGCATTTACTGTAGTGGGGCATTTGGCTTGCTTTGAATGCCTTAATTAATGGGGTTGGTACTTTTGCAGCCATCAGGGCTAAATGAGATTACACAGCATAAGTGTTAAGTGCATTTTTTTGAAGCACAATTAATGGGGTGAAACAGAAACAGAAGGCAACACAGAGGGTTATCACATGAGTCTGGGGCTAACTGACAAAGACCATGAAACTGGGCCCGACTATCCTCCAGGGCTGCTCATTTTTGGGTGCCTTATCTATTTAAAAATGTTTTAATTTTTTTTGTGGTACTGGGAATTCAAACCAGGGGGGGCTTTACCACTGATTTACACCCCCAGCCCTCTTTTGTAATTTATTTTGAAACAGGGTCTCACTAAGTTGCACAGGCTGGCCTCTAACTTGCAATTCTCCTGCCTCAGCCTCCCTTGTATCTGGAATTATAGGTGTGTGCCCCCATGCCTTGCCTGGGATGCCTTTTCTTACACACTGGAAGGGAATGTTATACTCACCACTGTTTCAATTAATGCATTTATAGGGTCTAATAATTGCCTGTTTCAAGTATTTAAAGCTCAAGTCCATGAAAAAATATAGGATGTGGAGTCAATTATTGTGGAAAGCATAAGAAAATACTTATTGTTCTTATTTTGGTCCCTACTATTCATAAGTACTCAATTTTTATTTTTATGTATTTTTTGATATTGGGGATCGAACCCAGGGGCATTCTACCCCTGAGCTACACTCCCCTCAGTAGTTTTCATTTTGAAACTGTGTCTTGCTAAATTGCTGAGGCTGCCCTCGAACCTGACATCCTTCTGTCTCAGCTTTCCAAGTACTGGGATTAGAGGTGTATGCCACCATACCTGGCTATTAGTTTTTAAAAAAATTCTTCTATGAAGCTTATAGCCAGGGACCTTTACTTCAGGTGCTAAGCTGTCTCTCTCTAAGTTCACTGGTGCAGAAAGTCATAGCTGTTGTTCCCCTCGTCCTAGCCTAGTCTTCAGCTATTGCTGCCTGTAACTCCTCTAACTTTATTACTGGAGAGAAATGGATTCTCAGATGATTATCTTTTAATCTTCCAGTTAGACCTTTGGGGAAGAAAATTGGCTTTGATTCCAGTATTTGTATCAATGAAAAAATAAGCAGTTAGTCCAGAAACTTGCATTAAAACATGACATGAAGTGAGTGGGAGGCTGTAGGATGAGATCAGGTAACATACAAAAGTGGAAGAATTTCTGCTCACTTTCAGTAGAAGTAAAGTCCTCGCTACATGTTCACACGGGCATTTTTTATGCTTTGGTTGGGCAGATTAGCAGAAATGAATCTTGATTGTGTAGACTGATAGGCTGGAGAGGTGGGATTTGCTAAAAGTTATTAAAATGAATTGTTCAAGGAAAAAGTATCTGGCCCTGGAGATTTCTGAAGAGTGTGTGACTAACATAGATAGTCATTGAAATACTGAAATGAAAGATTGGGGCAAGATAATGATCAGTTGATATAATGTAAATCAAGGTAAAATATAGAAATGATCTGTTTGATGTGTCATCTTGGGGGACCAGGGAACCTTCTCCATCTTATCTATTACAGAAACCGGTGCCCATGGCTGGTGGGCACCTTTTCTAGGCATAAACGTTACGTGGAACTCAGAATCGCTGGAATAATTACATGAGAGGTACGAGAAGGGAAAGTAATGAGACAGTTAAGAAGAGTTATTGTACATGGAGGAACACTTTAACATTTTTCCAAAGAGGTTAATTATCACTTCTTATATTACTGGTTCTAAGAGTTTAATTACTGCCCAAATGAAATGGAAGATAAATTTGAGTTAACTGGCATATAAAACTCATTTTTACTTTATGCACACATAAGAGATTTAAAACTACATTTTAGATAGCACTAGCTTTCCCTTTATTTCTGATGTAAACCCATTTCTGCTTCTTTATTTTCTTGTTTCTTTTCATCATTCTGGGGGGCATATGACTTGCTATTCAGAATTGTTCATCAGATACCAAACCTTTGCACTAGCATGTTAGATAATATGTCTCTAATTATTGGCTTTACTACTAAAAATGCAAAAACATGATTACCCCAGCTAAAGTCATGAAATAAGGTCTTGCTGGAATGACAGTTGAGAGTATAATTAGGGAAAACTAAAGGGTGCAATATTCACTTTGTGTTGTAGAGCCAGAAGCATAAGAAATTTCAAATTATTAAAATGCACAGACCTTGAGAATGAGCCCTTCCCATTCTAAAGCCCGTGATGGGTTTACTGTGGTTCCCTCCAAGGAAAAGAAACTTGGGACTCTCTTCACCCAGAGGACGGCACCCAGAAGGATTCTGTGGCCTGGGTGTCACAATGGCTTCCTGGATGCCAAACCGAATACTGGATTTCAGAATCCAGTACTGTAAAAGCCTCCTCTTTCCCTGAATTCCATTTTAACTTCCATTTACCAAGAGAGATGCCAACAAGTAGAAAAGGTGAATCTACAAAGTTTGGGGTCTAATGATTCACTTTTATGCCATTTCATTAAGAATAAGCCACCCAACTTCCCTTGAGATCTTCAGTGACCTTGGGGTTCACCATGTCATGAATGTCACTATGTCAATTTAATCTCACTGGGCTGGTTTGAGTAGGATGCTTTTAAATTTAATCTGTATCACAATGGAGGAGAAACCTCGGAAATAATCCTTTCACAGTGATTATTATTATTTCTTCATGTAGAGTAACCTCATTCTCACAATAGCTTCAAGACATGGGACCTATGACAAGTCTGGTTTTATGGACGGGTAAAAGAAGACACAGAGATTATGTGTTTTGCCCAAGGGCACACAGCTATTAAGTGGTGGACTAGCATTTAACCACAGACATTCTCCTAATCATATGTTCTTAGCTACTGTGGTTTTAAAGATGCTTTTGAACATTGCACTTTGCTGAAGATCACCATATTGTTGATTGCCCAAAGTGGAACATTCTTAAGGGAGAAAGAGAAATCATTAATAATGATATGAAACAGAGGAATAAGTTAGAGTTGTCCTGGGCCAACTGGGATGTATGGCTGCCTAGCCTTGCTAGCTCTTGCTAGATAAACATTTGAGGAATGAATGAATAAATGGATGGATGGATGGCTAGAGTGTTCACATCACTTTAACCATGTGTGTCAATTGCAGTATAGAGTCTTTGATTTCAAGAAAAGAACTTCAAGCTGATTGCATGACATTAATGTAGTCTCAATGGAGGTGAACACTGGCTCCCAGAGATAATTTTAAAAGGGAGAGAAAGCAGGAAAAATATGTGTTCTTTTTATAATAAGCTTCATCTACTTGCCAATCAATGGAGCATTAATTCTGGCCCAGAGGAACCTGAGGGAGTATCGTCCAACCTAGTAACCAGATGGCCAGTACCACAGTAGTATCAACAGATGGAGTGAGGAGTTGGGGAAACAGCCAAAACCTTTAACAAGAAGGCTATTGGATCCATGTGGAGACGCCTCTGTGGCAGCCTTCCAGCTGCAAAGGCAGGAGCCCCTGCTACACAGCCTAGGGCACCGGCTCCCAGATTGGGTCCCTCGGCTCCCAGGAACAGGCCTTAAAGATATTAGTGGTGGTGGCAGTGTGTGGGGATGTGGAGTTCATAGTTGTTTTGTGTTTAAAAAGGCCTAATAGGCCGGGCGTGGTGGCGCATGCTTGTGATTCCAGTACTTGGGAGTCTGAGACAGGAGGATCTGGGTTCGTGGCCAGCCTCAGCCACTTAGGCCCTCCGCAACTTAGTGAGACCCTGTTTCAAAATAAAGAATAAAAAAAAAATAGGGCTGGGGGTGTAGCTCGGAGGTAGAATGCCCCTGGGTTCAATCCCAGTACTGCAAAAAAAAAAAAAAAAAGGCCTAATAGTATATCCATGTCTTTATTATTTATTTTGAATTAGAATTATGTCAATTTAGTGAGAAAATGCTTATTGTCTTCGGATAATCAGAAATATTGACTAGCAGTTACAGGTATCTTTGGTTATAGCCATCACAAACAAATTTACGAAAAGTTATTTAAATGTAATATGATTTCTAGGTAGAATCCTTAAAAATCTGTAACTCATGGGAAAGGAAATGGGGCCAGGCAATGAAACTGTTGTTGAACACTAGGCTAGGCTGCATGTGTGTGTACTTTTGAAAAACCTTTAGCAACTCCTCATGTCTTACAGAATGGAGTTTGCTCCCTAACCTGGCATTCAAGGCCCTCCACAATCTCACCTCCCAACTCTCCACTTCTCACCCAAATTCACCAGGCAAAACTGGTTTACCTACTGCCCTGGAAACACACTTTCTGCATTCTCGCCTCTGTGTATCTTTAGTTCTGGAACAATTCTCTTAGTCAAGAACACATTCTCATTTTCTCTATTCATCTAACACCATTTAATTTTCTAGTCACCCCCCCTCTTTAAAAATAGCTATTTCTTTGAAATGATACTGTGATTCACATCAAATAATGATGTGGGTTTATTTCTCTCCATGGTCTCCATTTCACCTGAAGTCAAAGTCCTTAAAATGCTCCCTTCCGACCTGGAC
Organism: Glis glis; assembly: GCA_004027185.1. Lineage (NCBI taxonomy): Eukaryota > Metazoa > Chordata > Mammalia > Rodentia > Gliridae > Glis > Glis glis. The sequence goes on from PVJS01000834.1 coordinate 34,365, forward strand.
TCCTGCTAGGTGTCCCCTTGCCCTCTCTGCCGCAGCCTCCCTGGCCTGTCTGCTGTTTCTTAGACCTGCCCAGCCGACTCCCACCTCAGGGCCTCTGCACAGCTACATTCATTTCAAATGTTCTGTCCCCAGGAGAGCTGCATGTCCCCACCCGCCCTCGCTGCCTCCACGTGTCCTTTCAAATGTTCTTTTATTTAAGAGACCTATTCTGACTATCCTATAAAAACATCCTTCACCCTGCATCCCCATTCCCTGTGCTCTGCTTTATTTTGTATCATATGACGTGTATATTTATTTATTAGCTATTTCTCTTTCATTGGAATGTAAGGGTGAAGTTATCCCTGGAGTCTAGAACAGGGCCTGCCAAATAGATGCTTGATAAATACCTGCTGATAGAGCGACTTTCCTCAGATTAGAAACTCGTTGGATTATAGAGTTTACTTGGTGTAATTTCAGAAAATGTCATTTGGAAATTTATTGACTATAATTTTGTTTTAGGATGGGAGGATGGAATAAAAAGTCAATGTAAAGCCGGGCGTGGTGGCGCACGCTTGTAATCCCAGTACTTTGGGAGGCGGAGACCGGAGGATCAGGGTTTGCGGCCAGCCTCAGCTCGCTCTCTCTCTCTCTCTCTACTTAGTGAGGCCCTCTGCAACTTTGTGAGACCTGGTTTCAAAATAAAGTATAAAAAATAGGGCCGGGGGTGTAGCGCGGAGGTAGAACACCCCTGGGTTCCATCCCCGGTACCCCCCCCAAAAAAAGAAGAAAAAAGTCAATGTAAGTTACATCTTGTCACTTTAACATTTGGTCCTAAGAGTTTAAGTGAATACTTTGTTGATTTACTTAGAAGTATATGTAGTGTTGGGCATGATGGTCCACTCCTATAATCCCAGCTACTTGGGAGGCTGAGGCAGGAGGATTACATATTCAGGGACAGCCTGAGCAACTTAGCAAGGCACTGTCTCAAAATAAAATAAAAAGGGGCTGGGAATGTACTCAGTGGTAGAGCACTTGCCCAGCATGTGACAGGCCCTGGGTTCAATTTCTAGTCCAAAAAAAAAAAGAAAGTAGTTATTGTCAGGCAGAGTTAAACAAAAGACACACACACACACACACACACACACACACACATACACACATACACACACAAACACACACACATCTCAGCCAGGTGTGGTGGCTCACACCTGTAATCCTAGTACTTGGGAGGCTGAGATAGGAGAATTTCAGGTTTGAGGCCAGCCTCAGCAACTTAGTGAGACCCTGTTTCAAAATAAAACAATAAAAAGGGCCAGGGTGCAGCTTAGAGCTAGAATGCCCTCGGGTCCAATCCCCAGTACCCAAATCAAACAAACTATCCATTGAATCTAAATAATTATCTGATACCAATTTGAAAACCTTAGGCCTAAAGTTTCCCCACTGTTCACCAGATGTTTTCTGGTCTAATCATGTGTGTGTGTGTGCTAACCAATTCCGTAGCTACTGGCTCAGAAGAATTTGAAATAAGGCCAGTAAGAATTAACTGCATTGTAAGTATAAAACACACACTGGATTCCAAAGACTTAGTATGAATAAAAGAATGTGAAATATCTCATTAGTATTTCTATATTGATTACATGTTGAAATAATGTTTTGGGTATGTTGGGTTAAAATATATTATTAAAATTAATTCCACATTTTTTTTGTACTTGAGGTTGAACCCAGAGTTATTCTACCTTCAAGCTAAACCCCCAGCTCTATTTTATTTTTTGTTTTGAAACAGGATCTCACTAAGTTTCTGGGGCTGGTCTTATGCAATCCTCCTGTCTCAGCCTCCCAAGTACTGGGATTACAGACCTGTGCCACCATGTCCGTCTCTCTTTTTTTAAAAAATGTAGCTGCTAGAAAATTTTTTTTTTTTTGCGGTACCAGGGATTGAACCCGGGGGCGTTCTACCTCCGTGCTACACCCCCGGCCCTATTTTTTTTTTATACTTTATTTTGAAACCGGGTCTCATGAAGTTGCGGAGGGCCTCACTAAGTAGAGAGAGAGAGAGAAAGAGAGAGAGTGAGCGAGCTGAGGCTGGCCGCGAACCCAGATCCTCCGGTCTCCGCCTCCCAAAGTGCTGGGATTACAAGCGTGCGCCACCACGCCCGGCCTGCTAGAAAATTTTAATGCATATGTGTCTGGCATTATATTTCTAGTGGACAATGCTGTTCTATAGCTGTGTAGATTGATTTTTTCCATTCTATTTACATGAAAACCAACCACATAGGATGTGAGCAGGGCAGAAGAAGAGGCTTACAAACCTAATAGTGTATGAGCTAAATAACTATTTGAATTGCTATAGTAATACTTTACAGATAAAAATTGTGGACCTGTATAATTTCTAAGATCCACTTCCCTTTATTATTTCGGTACTGGGAAGTGAACCTAGGGGCATTCTATCTCTGAGCTATACCCCCAGCCTTTTTTTTTAAATTTTGAAACAGGTTCTCCCTAAATTGCTGAGGGTCTCACTAAATTGCTGAGGCTGGCCTTGAACCTGTGATTCTCCTGTCTCAGCCTTCCAAGTACTGGGATTACAGCTCTGTGTCACTGTGCCCGGCTCTATTTCCCCTTCTTCTGATGAGAACACCCCAGTTTTCTCTTGGAGAACTCTCTCTTCACACTTCTCACTCCAGGGATCTTACCTAAACTTCCCTGCGGTTCAGTGGTGGGGACATGACCCAGGTTTGCAAATCGAAGAACTGCATCCCCCGGGCTGCAATGACTGGTTCAGGATTGGGCATGTGAATCCAGGTAAGGCCATTGAAACACAATCGCAGGACTTTTGTTAGAACTATCCGGAAAGAGAAACCCTCTTTCTGCTGGAGTTTCTAAGTTGTGAGAAAAGAAATTTGGTGCTGACTGAAACTAAATTATCTTGGTAATGAAGCCAATTAGATGCAAGAAAAAAGGGTAGACATTAAAAGGAAGTTTTCTGACAATACTGCTTGATTACCTGGATTCCGCTCGCTGTTCCTGGTGCTGCGGGCTCTCCTGGACTTTTTTTTTAATCATACACTTACTTTTGTCTTAGCTAGCTGAATTGGATTTTGGTTATTTGCATGTTTTCACTAAGAAATTACTGAGATATAAGCACTTGCTGAAAACTCTTTAAAGAGAATTAACAGTTCTCCAAATGAGTGCTAATTAAGTCAGTACAATCCAATAGAAGAAAATCAATTGATTAATCTTTAAGCTGGTTCTTTCTGTTAATTAGTTATACTTAGTTCTAATTAAATCTCTACCACTAGAACATAATATATGTAGTGATTCCTGCATTGAAAACTTTAACAAATAATACCAGAAATGTGATGAAACACTGCCTTTTTTTTGGTGTTGGGGCTTGAACCCAGGTGCATTCTACCTCTGAGCTAAACCCCCAGCCCTATTTTATTTTTTGTTTTGAAACAGGGTCTCACTAGGTTGCTGAGTTTGGCCTTGGACCTATAATCCTCCTGTTTCAGCCTCCCAAGTACTGGGATTACAGGCGTGAGCCACCACACCTGGTGAACACTGCTTTTAAAGGGTTCCAAGGCATAATTTTTTGTGGGCATAATAATGCTGGATGATTACATTTGTAAATGTTTAGCTATGTGGTCAACTTCTAGTTCAACTTAATTGTCTAAATGCATAATTGTTGATAATTTATTTAGGTCAGGGTGCAGGAGTTTTAGCAGAATTGTTAATTAGTTACCTCAGGGAGTTTTGTACAATTTGTAAAGACAGTTAATTTTGATCATCTCCGTGTTCTACTTTTCCCTTCAATAATGTTCTTCAAATTGATTATGTTACCTAGGAATACCATTCATGTCCTAAACCGTGATGCTGAATTTTGGTTTTTAGTTTTAGTTCCAGGCCAGTCACTGACTTTGTATTCTAATCTCTTATGTGTCAACCATGACCTGTACTTATTTATACCTATGCCCATACCTCCACCATTACCTATAGGATGTCAGAGCTTGGTGGGACTTAAACTGCCTTGAGTGTGACTTGCCCTCTAGCCATTTGGTTACTTGGTTTTATCTGTTGCAGCAAAGTTTTTATGGACTGTAACTCTGAGTAATTTAGTATAGCTTTCCTATGAGAATAAAGCTTTAACATAAAATAAAGAGATAAGTTAATCTTTGTACATATCACTGGGTTAGTAGTTCTGCTTCTTCCTTTTTAAATCCATATTTATAATAACAATAATTGGTAAAAAACAGCATATCTCTACAGTTTGTATTTATAGATATACAACATTGACCAGATATTAAGAGAACCTCACTCTTAAGTAAAAACTGAAGTTGAGATTAGAATGTTTTGTATCATAGGAATATTTTTGTCAACCACAGAGTTTAATATTTTCTTATTCAAAAAATGTAATCTGAGAGCTTCTAATCTTTTAGCCTTGTTATTTGATACTATATATATTTGTGTATATGTGCATATGTATACACACATATATATATATACACATGTGCTACACACACACACACACACACACACACACCCCACATTTTTGTTTGTCTTCAGTCCCTGTTGGAGAAGGACACTCTCCATTCTCTTTTTATTTATCCGACATAGAAATGTTTATTGTGTCCCAGTACTTGGGAGGCTGAGACAGGAGGATCATAGGTTCGAGGATAGCCTCAGCAGGTAGTGAGACTCTCATTAGTCTAGCGAGACCCTGTTTCAAAATAAAAATAAAATAGGGCTGGGGGTGTATCTTGGAGGTAGAATGCCCCTGAGTTCAATCCCCAGTCACACACACACACACACACACACACACACACACTCTGAAGTGTTTAATGTGTTGGCTGGCATTTTATAGGCATCATTAAAAGCAAAAAAGTATTAAAAATGAAGAGTTTCTATTCATGCAATAAGACCTTAAATGGAGCACATTTTTAGTGATTACACGAATCTAAAAATATATCATGAAAATTAACTGGGAAATACAGTGTAGGGGTGAATTACCTAAAAGAATTCCATTTTTGGATGATCAGTGTACCTTAATGGGGTAAACTACCCAAGCCACCTAAGACTATTTTCTCTGAAGTGTTGGAGCTCATGGACTAGGGGAGGGAGGGGATCTAACATGGGGGAAGGGGCCCTAGGACACTGAAACTCTTCTAGTCTGTGAGAGCTCTCCCTTTGGCTAGCCTAAAGTCAGCATTTATCTTACATAATTGAGGAAGTTTTCCCCAACAAACCTGGTTCTATATCTACTGAAGACCCACATATGTTGGGATGGTGCCAGTTGTCACTGCCTCCTGGAACCTCTGCTTGAAGTGTGGGGGGAGGGAGAAGAGAGATGAGGGGAGGAGAAGAGAACTTAAAAACCTATGGAGAAATTACCTTTCTTCTTTCCTCTGCAGCCTCCAGTTTTTTCTGGATCTCCTCCAGGGACAGGTCTTTCTTCTTTGGAGAAGCTAAAGTTCGTGGGGCTTCTGAGATAGGAGATGGTGGCTTTAAGATCAGCTCAAAAGCCTGGCCAGAGGCGCGCTTGTTGATCTGCTTCACTTCCATATCTAAGGAAGGAACATCGGGGAATGTTAATCCTGCAGAGCTTGAAGCATAGGTTTACTTTAATCACTTGAATTCCCACAATTGAAAGTAGCATATGATAATTTCCTTTGCTTTAGTTTGGACATATAAGACCTCTCTCTTTAGTTCAACTATGGATATATTTTAGCAGGATAAATATTTGGCATTGAGAAATTCAACAATCTCTATAGGGAGTTGAAAAATGGTAGGCATACTTAGAAAAAATAGCATGAATTGATTTTAAATTAAATTTTTTATTTTCCTTTTGAATAAATATGAGCTTTGCATGAAAATAAAGTAGCACAGATTTACTTATTTATTTTTTTGGAAATTTCCATGGCTGGAGGCATTTTTTGTTAGATGATGAGAGAAAGAACAGAGTTCTCCAGTTTTCACATATGATGAAATATATATCATCATAATATTGCCATTCCTGTGGATATATATATATATATATATGTATATATATATGTATGTGTGTGTGTATATATATATATATATATATATGCCACATATATATCATTATTTTGTTTTGCAGTACTGGGGATTGAACCCAGGGGCATTCTACCTCTGAGCTATACCCCCAGCCCTATTTCTTATTCTTTATTTTGAAACAGGGTCTCACTAAGTTGTGGAGGGCCTCACTAAGTAGCTGAGGCTGGCTGAGAACCTGGATCCTCCTGTCTCAGCCTCCCAAGTACTAGGATTACAAGCGTGCGCCACCATGCCCAGCTCATATATATCATTATAATATTGCCATTCCTGTGTTTGGGGATCACAGGAGCTACATTAGTCTCAATATAACTCTGAAGAGTTGGAAGTATTTGACAGTCAGTGCTACCGTGCAAAGCGTCCTGCTGGTTCCTGTCTTGTCCGTCAGTATGTTTGTTGCTCCTAGTGATCGAGTACGTGTAGTGTTCTCTGTCTTGGGGATCCTTGTTTTCAGGGTCTAGTGACCCCACTGTAGTATGTTTGCTCCTGTTTTGTTGCTAATTAGAATATCCTCCTCCAGCACATCTCAGCTGCAGACAGGAGCCAGGGAAAGAGACATTGTGTTGGGGGCATCTACTTATCTAGTCTGTACACATACATATGGGAATAACATCCAACCTTTAAAAAAGAAGGAAGGCGCCGGGCGTGGTGGCACACGCTTGTAATCCCAGTACTTTGGGAGGTGGAGACCGGAGGATCCGGGTTCGCGGCCAGCCTCAGCTCTCTTGCTGTCTGTCTGTCTGTCTGTCTGTCTGTCTCTCTCTCCTCTTAGTGAGGCCCTCCACAACTTCGTGAGATCCGGTTGCAAAATAAAGTATAAAAAATAGGGCTGGGGGCATAGTGCAGAGGTAGAACACCCCTGCGTTCAATCCCTGGTACCGCAAAAAAAAAAAAAGAAGGAAATTCTGTCATTTGCAACAACATGGATAAATCTGGAGTACATTGTACCAAGTGGAATAAATCAGGCCAAAGAAGACAAATACCTTGTGATCTCATATGGGATCTAAAGAAGTGGAACTCGTAGAAGTCAAGGGTAGAATGGTGGTTATCAGAGGCTGGGGAGGGAGAGGAGATCTGGGAAGATGATGGGCAAATTGTACAAAATTTCACTTAGGAAAAATACTTCATGTACAACATGGCAATGGTAGCTTATAATGATGAACTGTGTTTTGAAAATTGCTTAGACAGTAGATTTTAAGTGTTCTCACCACAAACATAATAAGTATGAATTAATACATAGCTTAATTAGCTTGATTTAGCCATTCTGCCATGTATACTTATCTTAAAAAATGTTTTATACCACAATCATATATAATTTTTATTTTTAGTTAAAAATAATTGAAGAATGGCTAGCCTTTTATTTTCTTATCAGTGGTTTATGTGGTAAAGATAAGCAGATTATCAGATCTTCAACTATGAACCTGGCATAATATGATTTATAATATAATATAAAATAATATAATATATATGAAAGAGTGACAGGACATTTAAAATTATGTAACTCATAACAGTAAAATATGATGACTGGGTAGAACTTCATCGGTCCATTCTCATTTTTAGCTGAGAGTTTTTGTTTTGAGCCCCAGACTGTATCCCTCTGATTTCAGCTCACTTGTCCTTGTTTTCAAGCTGAAACTTCCCTTTTAGGCCATTCTCTGTGATACATCATCAGTCTTTCAGCTATAGTTGTTCCCTGGTACCCTTGGGGGTGTGTGGTTCCAAGACTCCTTGAAGATATCAAAATCTGAGGATGCTCATGTCCCTTACATAAGATGCTACAGTATTTGCATGTGACCTAGTCATGTCCTCCCAGACATTTTAAATCATCTCTAGATTACTTATAATACCTAATCCAATGTAATGCTATGTAAATAGTTGTACTGTATTGTTCAGGGAGTAATGGTAAGAAAAGATCGTACATGTTCAGTACAAGCGCAATGTTTTTCTCAAATATTTTTGATCTGAGGTTGGTTGAATATTTCTGATCTGCTGAGGGGGAACCCCAGACATGGAGGGCTGCCCGTATTTGAAAACAGTTATGATGTTCTGTTTCAAGTCCTTTCCCTCCAGGCTAAACATCCTCAGTGCCTTGAAGTGAGATTTCTTCTAGATTTTTATCATCATACTGTTCTTTTGCCTCTAAAAGCTCTCTAATTTATTGATGCCCCTTTTTAAAAAAATATACTTTTGGAGCCGGGCGTGGTGGCGCACGCTTGTAATCCCAGTACTTGGGAGGCTGAGACCGGAGGATCTGGGTTCGCAGCCAGCCTCAGCTAACTTAGTGAGGCCCTCCGCAACTTAGTGAGACCCTGTTTCAAAATAAAGAATAGAAACTAGGGCTGGGGGTGTAGCCCGGAGGCAGAATGCCCCTGGGTTCAATCCTCAGTACAGCAACATATATATACTTTTATTGGTGCATTGTAATTATACATCATAGTGAGGTTCAGAGTGATGGGAACATACATGCACACCACACTTGGTGTGTTTCCCTTTAAATCACACCCATGTGCCCACTTCCCTGTACATGTTATTGAGATTGGCATTGATAATTCCATATATGTACATAGCATTATTTGAACTGTTTCTTTCATCAAGTCTCTTTCTCCTTCCTCCCATTGCTCCACTGGAGTTTCTCCTCTTTTATCTGAGGTCCCTGTTAAGTTGTAGCAACCCAGTGGTCCAGGTCTCCAGGCCAGCTCTGACTAGAGCAGACCAGAGAAGATATCTTACTGCTGATGTGACGATTATGCTTCACTAATGCTCTTTTGGCAGCCTCGCTAGTGCACATTGAGGCTGTGGTCGGGTGAAACCGCGGCTGACAGGATTGCCTCAGATCCTTAAATGCTAGCAGATAAACCAGACACAGATGATTCAATATATCCTTATATTCCAATATAAGGATATTGGAAATGATGTGGGTTTTCTGAAAAGTGTAAACATATTTCAAATTTTTCTGAAGGCACATAAGATTATACTTATATTTGAAATATGACTATAAAATCTAAGTAGAACTATGGGAAAGGTTACAAGGGAACATAGGCAAATAGCTTATTTGATAAGGTGGGGTTTTTAATAGTTTAGTTACAGATTCTCCAATCAGAACTTCCTGTATTTGAATCAGAATAGTAACACACTTATAGCTGCATGCCATTGGAAAGTTAAGTCCTTTAAGCTAAAAGATGGAGATATAAAGAGCACCTTTCTTATAAGACTGTTATGAAGATTAAAAGATAAAGGATAGTGAATGTCAATCACAGGCCTGGCACTTCATGTTTATAAAGGTAGATAATAATAAGGAACTCATCATTATTATTAATTCTTATTATAATGTTTGCCTGCAGTAAACAATTCACATTATTATCAAGATAGAAATACAAAGCCAAGTTAAAGATTTAAGACATTTGATATTCTCTACCTACTTTTTTGGAAAGCAAGGTATGAGCGATGTGGTATCCTCTACTCAACTTCTGAAAGTCAGCTGATGCATAGCTTTTGCTTTTCTTCTACTCTTCTCCTCAGTCCCTAAACTGGCAGAAACCATCATGGCCTCATCTGTCCTAACCACTCTGTGTTCTACTTACTTATCATTTGTATGTTGTAAGATTCTTCTACTAACCCCCAAGTTTCTCGAAGGTGAGGACCTTTCCATATTAATCTTTGGACCCTCAATGACAACATGAAGTTAGTTTTAGAGTCTCCAAAGAAACATAGTTGAATTCCTAGTTGCTGTTACACCTGGCAGATAATAGAGATTTGTGTGGTTTATTTGCTGACTGAATGAACTTACCCAAAGTAGGCACTGGGCCTGCATTCTAAGGAAAGTTTTGTTGGAGATTGAAATCCCTTCATACGCAGGGCACGTCCTTCTGAAAGAGTTCATCAGTCCTACTGATGCTTGTGCCATGACTGACCCACTTTGGGTGGAAAATGCCTTTGAATCCTCAAATGGGCTTTAAAAGCATGCAAGAGATCACCTGCCATAAGGTCCCTTTGCCTTATCTTTAATGTCTTTCTTTATATACGTGGAAAAGAAGAATCACTGTGAGCCTATCAGGTTCACTATGCCTCTATACTGTATACCTATATACTATATGCCTCTATATATACTATATACTATATGCCTCTATACTATATACCTAGTACACACATAGTGCATCAAATATTTTGATTAAATTGACTGACTGAGCCGGGCGTGGTGGCGCACGCTTGTAATCCCAGTACTTTGGGAGGCGGAGACCGGAGGATCCGGGTTCGCGGCCAGCCTCAGCTCTCTCTGTCTCTCTCTCTCCCTGTCCCTCTCACTCTCTCTCTCTGTCTCTCTCTCTCTGTCTCTCTCTCTCTCTACTTAGTGAGGCCCTCTGCAACTTCGTGAGACCTGGTCTCAAAATAAAGTATAAAAAATAGGGCCGGGGGCGTAGCGCAGAGGTAGAACGCCCCTGCGTTCAATCCCCGGTACCGCAAAAAAAAAAAAAAAAATTGACTGACTGAGATGAGGAGAATACTGTGGATAATGACAGCTACCATCACTGAGTGCTTATGAGGGGCCAGGCTTGGTGCTGATGATTGACTTGCATTAAGTGGTTTAAACTTCTCAGCAACCCTGGAGGAGATGCATAGTGTTAAATGAAGCTCGGAGGATCTAAATATCTGCTTGCTCATGGCCACGTGGATAGTGGCAGAGCCAGAAAGGAAACCAATTAAGCATAATGAATCAGGACAAATTGAACGTAAAAGGTTGCACTTCAATAATGTCCATTGTCATGCCGGCTCTTGAGGTTTGTCTTTTTAAACTGTCTGTATCTGGGGCCTTAGTCATAAGCCAGTTTTGATTATTAATTAAGTTATTATTAGCTTGTTGACATGCATGCACAAAATATGGGAACTTCATAAAGAAAAACAGTGATGGTTGTTGATTTTTCTCTCATGAGTGTTCTGAGTATAAAGCATTTTCTCGCAAATTATGTTCTACTCTAATTGCAAAGAAATACCTTAGACATACTGTGGACGCTGATATGCTGGATGTAGCTAATGACAATCCAGTCATGTTTCTTAAGAGACATTAGTGTGCTGTTACTAGCACCAAATTCAAACTGTTTTGAGCACTAGGCAATCGATAAGACCTAATAGCTAAACACAGCAAGTCAATAGCGAGATCTAGAAAATATTGATTTAATTATACCAAGAGTTCCAAGAGAGAAACAAATATAAGCAAGCCTTTGCAAATGCTCTGGCTAGCAGGGGCCTTTCTGCTGTAGGCCACTCACCATCGTAAGTATAGATGTTGATGTTACGAGGTTCTGGGTAGAAGCAAGAGCAGATCAGCGACAGCATGGACAGCTCCTTCATTTTTTCCTTGTAGGCTGAAATAAAAGACTCAAAATTAGGGTCTTTCATTTTCTTAATGCTTCTCTAAATTTGAATAGTAATTATAGCCTCCTGCAGAATGAATATTGCCTGGTACACAGTTTTGCTTTCTTTTACAAAATATAAATGAATAAAAGATGTGAACAGAACTCTGCAGTGAATATTGTTATTACAGAGGATTTGAATTGCATATTATAGCAGGTTGGACAAAAAAGTGAGAGAAAGGGAGTTAGATACACAAAGGAAAGTAGAAGGAATTAAGATCCAGCAAGGAAGGGGGGAGAAATAGGGAAGATATGGAGGAAGAGCAAACAGACAACATTAGCAGAGAGACAGGCCTGTTCTATAAAATGTAAATGCAAGTCTGTTGTACAGGAGTGAGATTCAGGTTGATTCAGCCTCAGCCCTGCATATTCATTTGGGGATAGTCAGAGGACTCATCAGGACAGTTATTAAGCAGGTATATCTTCTTGGGACCTTTCTTGCTGCTTTCTCTATATCCCCAAGTGCATTTTCTTATCTCTCCCTCTTGTCACACATACCCGGATTGGATCTGATCAGCACCTCCTTCCTGCCCTCTGAAGCTGGGTTTGGGTGGCAACCCTGCCAAGCAGCTGCAGGAGTTCAGACTGTGCTGACCTTCTCCTTCACTCTCCCTCATTTCATGTTCTCCTTTTTTCTCTAGAAGGCCTCCTGCCCAGCTAAACTTGGCGAGCAGCTCATTACTATTGGTAAAAACCAGGACACATGTCTCCAGATCAACTACCCGATGGGGATAAGAAGGTGGGACCCTCTTACCTTTTTTGATTATTTAATTAGTGAAATTAGTAATTAGGGAAAATGGAAGAAAAATGATGGGTATATTGTGCATTCACTTGTGATGAGGTATAAGCAGATGGCTATGGCCTACCATATTGAAACTCACAGGTAGCATCTTAGCAGGGTCTTTTAATCATCACTATAACCCAAGGGAGAGTGGGTACCTTGGGAAGGAAGGAATTCCCAGAAGACAGGTTTGGACTTTATTGACAGGTGCATCTTTTTTTTGCCAATAGGAAACAGACTCAACAACTAGATGCTTTGGAACCACAAAATGTTAGATTGAGAAGTATGAAAGAGATTATTTAGTCAACGATCCACCTACCCTACCACAAATTTTATGAGTCAGAGTTTATTAAATATTTTGCAATTTTATAAGACTGAAGCATATTTCCTTGTCTTCTTTACCTGGTTAATAAAACTATGTCACTTATAAATGCCTAAGCAGGTTTTACACAGATGATCAGTGTGAATCACAATTTCTGTCAGAGGATAACATATTTGGTGGTTTAATACATTTAATTTCATGAACAGTCTAAAACAATAACATCCAGGCTTTGTGGGCTAGTGGTACCATTTTTGTAAGAGAATGCAATATAGTATCCAAAATATTTTGCAAAATTAGGCATACAGTTAGTCCCCTCCATATCCACAGGTTCTACATGCATGGATCCCACCACTGTGAATAGAAAACATTTTTAAAAAGTTGCTTCTCTACTGAACATATATAGACTTTTTGTTCATTACTCTCTAATGAACAAAAAGTTCTTTAGAACTCTGAACAATATGGCATAACAACTATTTACATAGCATTTGCATTATATTAGGTATTCTAAATAATCTAGAGGGCTGGGATGTAGCTCAGTGGTAGAGTGCTTACTTTGCAAGTGCAAGGCTCTGGGTTTGGTCCCCAGCACAGGAAAAAAAAAAGTAATCTAGAGATGACTTAAAGTATATGAGAAGCCGGGCGTGGTGGCGCACGCTTGTAATCCCAGTACTTTGGGAGGCGGAGACCGGAGGATCCGGGTTCGTGGCCAGCCTCAGATCTCTCTCTCTCTCTCTCTCTCTCTCCCTCTCTCTCTCTCTCTCCCTGTCTCTCTCTCTCTACTTAGTGAGGCCCTCCGCAACTTCGTGAGACCCGGTTTCAAAATAAAGTATAAAAAATAGGGTCGGGGGTGTAGCACGGAGGTAGAACGCCCCTGGGTTCAATCCCCGGTACTGCAAAAAAAAAAAAAAGTATATGAGAGGATGTAGATGTATGTAGGTTATATGCAAATACTGCACCATTTTGTATATTATAGGCACATTTATAGATATCAATTTTATTAAGAGGAAATAATCCAAACATAAAAATAGAAGATTTTCCAACTCATAAAGCAGTAATAGCTTAAAGCTGTGGAAGAACATGAATTTCTATTGAAGAGAATGCTCCTCAACATCTGTGCCTAGTTTCTTGGAAATTATGTCCAATGGTTTTCAGTAAGACTATTGCTTTAATTAGGCCAGAGAAGCTAGTGAAGAGAGGGGAGTGTAAAGATTGTCAGGGGCCAACACATGTAGAGCCCTGTGTATAATGAACAACCATCGCTGTTATGGACTGAATGTTTGTATCCATCCCCCCTCCAATTCATATGTGGAAATCGAATTCCCAATAGGATAGTATTTGGTAATGGGGCATTTGGGAAGTGATTAGGTCATGAAGACAAAGCCCTCATATGTGGCCTTATATGGATGGGATCAGAACCAGCTCAATCTCTTCCTGCCATGTGGAGATACAAAAGGTTGGCAGTCTGTACCTTTGAAGAGGATCCTCACCAGAACTGGACCAGGCTGACTTGATCATGGACTTCCAGCCTCCAGAATTGTGAGAAGTAAGTTTCTGTTGTTCATAAGCTACCCAGTCTATGTCACTGTCTTTTTTTTTTTTTTTGCAGTACTCGGGACTGAACCCAGGGGCATTCTACCTCCAAGATACACCCCCAGCCCTATTTTTTATTCTTTATTTTGAAACAGGGTCTCACTAAGTTGCGGAGGGCCTCACCAAGTTGTTGAGGCTGGCCGTGAACATGCAAATCTCAACTACATACCATTTAGGGCATAATTTGATGCATAATTTTTATGAACTAAACTCTAACCTCTTTGAAGCTAAACATTACATCTTATTCATTTATGAAATAACTCATAGTATTGTTAAAGCTATCTTGTTTACTGATTTAGCTATTTTTTTTTTTTTTGCCAAATTGGGGATGGAACCCAGTAGCATTCTATCTTCGAGCTACACCCCCAGCCCTATTTTATTCTTTATTTTGAAACAGGGTCTCACTAAGTTGAGGAGGGCCTCACTAAGTAGCTGAGGCTGGCTGCAAACCTGCGATCCTCCTTTCTCAGCCTCCCAAGTACTGGAATTACAAGCGTGTGCCACCACGGCCGGCTTGATTTGGCTATCCTGTTCATTTATTTCATATGAATTTCTCTATTAACAAGTATTTATGATCATCACCTACAGGCTGGGGTTTCTGTGAAGCATTGTGGAATTGCAAAGAGAGATCAGAGCATTATTGTTTCCAAGGAGCTTTCAAGTAAGGGAGGTGGAGTATGTGAATGTAAGAATGGGTTAAAGCAGCTGCAAAATAAGGGAAGTATCACGTGGGGGGCACAGATGATTTGGGTTAGAAGCTCAGAAGAATCCCACAGCCTTGTGGCAGTGAGGTAGATGGTCAAGAATGGCTTCAAATTAGGGTTACCGGATTGAGCAAATAAAAAGATAGGACATCCAGTTAAGTTTTAACCCCAATATTGCATGAAACATACTGAAAATCATCTGTTGTTTTCTGTAATTTATTTTATTTATTTATTTTTTTGTGGTGCTGGGGATTGAACCCAGGGGCGTTCTACCTCCAGGCTACACCCCCAGCCCTATTGTGTTACTCTTTATTTTGAAATAGGGTCTCACTAAGTTGCGGAGGGCCTCACTAAGTAGATGAAGCTGGCCGTGAACCCGGATCCTCTGGTCTTAGCCTCCCAAGTACTGGGATTATAAGCGCGCTACCATGCCTGGCTTGTTTTCTGTAATTTAAATTTACCTGTGTCTTGTATTTTTTATATGGCGACCAGAGGAAATGGGCCTGGATCTTAAAGACTGAATAGTGTTGAGGAAAGTAAGGAAGAGAAGGGATATTTATTTTTGTTGACATGGAAATGGGGTTCTAAAGAGACTATATGAAAGCTTTGTAAGGATAGGACTATGTAAGGAATGATAACCCACTCTAGGGAGCATCCTTTACTTCCTGGTCTTTCAAGTGGCATTCTCGGTGCTCCAGGGGGCAGCCTGCTTACCTAGCATCTGTGTGGCTCTGGGCTTGAAACCCAGCCATGTAAAAATACATAAATAAAAACAATAGAAATATATATTTATATATAATTATATTTACATGTTTACAATATATTTATGTGCATATATTTATATATTTACATAATAGATAATTACACACATATTTTACATTGCTAAGGATAATATATTTATATTAATATTATATCACATATACTTTTAATATACTTATATATATTTATAATATAAACACACACTCAATGGGGCTTTCAATATTTGTGCCCTGATAGTAGGTTTTTTCCTGGGGGTCAATTTTCCTCCAAGATTTTGCGTTAGATGTTTGAATTCTGGCTCATATCACATAAAAGTCTTGTGATTTAAAACATTGTTTGCTTTAAAACTAACATGGGTGTCTTTTGCACTAGAATATCAAAATGCCATAAATTTGAAACATGTAAACTTAAAAAAAATAAGCTTGGGAATTTGGTGTTGAGTCTACCCTTAGGAATACTTCTGCGGGAGTGAGGAGTACAAGAGGTGGCAGTGGCTCAGTTGGCCACAGGCCCTGGTTTGCCTCTACGGTTCTGGCTTATGCTCATTAATAACAGTCCCTTTCCCTGTCAGAGGTGTCCCAGTTTAGCCATTATGATCATCTTAGCAATAGGGAGCCATTGAACACTTTGAAAGGAGGGGTGACCTCATCAAAGCCTGCTTTTAGAAAGATTTTCTTTCTGACTATTTTATGCAGGAAAGACAAGGGGGCGCCTTAAGAAACACAATAGCACAAGTCAGCAGGTAATGTGTGTGTCTTAGGGTAGTGCAAATGGAAAAAAAAGGGAGATACAAGAGATTTTATGAAAGAAGATTGATAGGAAATAATAACTGAATTTGGGAACAAGGATCTACAGAGTTCAGAGGGAAGAGAGTGAGAGATCAAGGGAAGCTTTCCAGAAAAAGTGTCCCTAAGCTGAGGCCAGTGGATGGGTTTGACTTGAGGAAAATAGAATGTGGGTTGAAGCAGTAAAATATAAATAATTTGGGTACTTAAAAAATTAACAACAAAGGAATCCCAGCAAATGCAAAGGCTAATAAGATTTCACTATTGGTATTTCATACCGTGAATTGATAATCATTTTTATTGGGTTTCAGAAAACAATGCATATTAATCTTTTCACTGTACTCCAGCACCAAGCAGAGTTGAATGCATGCTTGCAAGAATTAATAGGTAATAGGTAATAGGAGGTGAGAGGTAATTCCATATACTCTTTTTTAATGGTTGGTTGCATTTGCTATTAGTTATTAATGTTTGCAAGTAAGTGCATTTCTCTAGTGAATTCATTTAAAATTCAACCCACATGAAGTATAATGCATTTATAGCAATAATCACTTACCCTAATGATGTATAAATGCTAATTGTATTATTCTATTCTTTCAAATGGCTACAATGAACTGTGAGTCATGTAAGAGTCTCTGTTGGTTACAAACAATGTTCTAAGGCATTTGCATGCATTTTCTAATTTAATCATCTCTACAATGCTATGAAAAAGGTACTATAATTAGTCCAAATTTACCAATGAAGAACAAGACTCATAGCTGGAGTAACTTGTCTAAGGTCTGATGGATTATAAAGTGTGGAGCTTAGTTTGAATATAGGTCTGTCTGATTCTATGTGCCTTGCTCTTAACACTATTCAATTCCCTAATAATCTGCTCAGATGTTTTACCCCCACCTTCACTGTTTATATATTTCTTTTTTTTGTGGTACTGGGGATTGAACCCAGGGGCATTCTACCTCCTAGCTATACCCCTAGCCTTATTTTTTATTCTTTATTTTGAAACAGGGTCTCACTAAGTTGTGGAGGGCCTCACTAAGTAGCTGAGGCTGGCTGCGAACCTGCTATCCTCCTGTCTCAGCCTCCCAAGTACTGGGATTACAAGCGTGCGCCACCACGCCCAGCTTTACATATATTTCTAACAAGAAGATAATGTATATTTTTATTAAAGCGCTGAAGGCCTTTTTCTTTCCAGATTTCTTTGGCATGTACTCCTTAGATAATTTTCACATGTAAGTCACTGAGTACAGGCAGTAGATAAGTACAGTAGTCCCTTGGTATCTGTGGGAGATTGGTTCTGGGAACCCCCTCCCCAAGTCACCAAAATATGAGAATGTCGAAGCCCCTTATATAAAATAGTGTACCAGAAGCCGGGCGTGGTGGCGCACGCTTGTAATTCCAGTGCTTGGGAGGCTGAGACTGGAGGATCTGGGTTCGCGGCCAGCCTCAGCTACTTAGTGAGGCCCTCTGCAACTTAGTGAGATCCTGTTTCAAAATAAAGAATAAAAAATAGGGCTGGGGGTGTAGCTCAGAGGTAGAACGCCCCTGGGTTCAATCCCCAATACCGCCAAAAAAAATCAATAAAATAAATTAAAAAATAAAATTGTGAATCAGGGAGTAAAATTGATCAAATTATATTATATGCATGTATGAATACCCCACAATGAAGCCCACTATTCTGTATGATATGCAGCAATAAAAATTAAATAATAAAAAAGAATGTGGTGCAGTATTTGCATATATCTTATAAACATCCACCTGAATGCTTTCAATGATTTCTAGATTGTTTATAATACCTACTATGAAGTAAATGCTACATAAATATTTGTTATACTGTATTTTTAGGGAGCAGTGACAAGAAAAGTCTGTACATGTACAGTACATATGAAAATTTTTAAATATTTTCAGTTTATGGTTGAATCTATGGATGTAAGACCCATGGATACAAAGGGCTGACTGTTACATGCAGTATAACTCTTTTTTCTGATATGGGGATTATACTTGGGCAATAAATATTGGCACAGAGATAGCTAGAAACCTTACGAGTAGTTTTTGAAAGAATATATAGATTCAATAATTGGATTTGATTTTGGAATAGATTAAAACAGCAAAGAGATTTGTTTACTTGCCAAAATATAAAACAGACATACATATGTATTTCCCCCATTCTTCTAAATATATAAACTCTGAGCTCTTTTCACACATTTTCAAATACATCTTAATTTTATATATTTTTTAAGAAGAAAATAATATACATTAGTCATGACATCATACTCCATTGTTTTCCAAGGCCCAAACAATTAGAATTAAGTGGTTTTAAATTTTTCAATTTTCCACTTCATTTGGCTTAAGTGGGAGCAGCCATTAATATGAATTCTCACGGACATTATTTTGTTGCTATTAATGTGGAATTGGTGGCATTATCGACATTTCTTCTGTTCATGCATCCTGTGCAAAATTTTATTTGAGTCCTTAGTTTTGGCCAATGTTGAGTGTGAAAAAGGAAGAATGTTATTAGATTTCTTGTTAACATGCGAAAGACAGTAAATAATGTTTTGGAAATGTCATTGATACACTACATTGGGAGAAAATATCTCATAGTCCCTCAATGGGACACTTGTCTGTGTTCTAACCGACTGGCTTTCTTGATGACATCAGGGTACACTCATAGGACCGAATGGCTGGCCACCATCTGGGTTAGGGGCACTCCACTGGAGAGCGCCCAGGGTTTGTTAGCATGTTCCCTTTCCTCTTTCCTTTTTCTTGTTTTCCCTGTGATAGTATCAGTCTATCAGGGAGGTTTACTTGGCAAGTCCTAAATAATCAGTTTGGATTCAACCTAAATTTCTTCTTTTGAAAGTTCTCTGGGGAGAAAGTAAAGGATAAACTCAGATGCTATAGGATGCAGGACAGAGGTCTCCTGTAGTTGGTTTTGCATGGTTTCTGATAGAAAGGACAAATGCCCTTTGTTCGAAGCTTATCAATTTATAGAAACAATGACAAAATGACCTCTTTTTTTAGGGAAAAATCTGTGTCACTTGCAGGGAACCGAGGTGTTGTTAGTATCTGGCACATGGTCGGAGGAAGGGGATAGTAATGGACCCTACTTTCCTGGGAGCCCTCACAGCGGATGCCAAGTACTTAAAGGACAATAGATTGTGGGAGAAACAAAGTTCTCTGCCAATTGGTTCTGAAAAAAGCTAAGTCTTACACCTGTAATTACCAAACACTGCTGCTCTTCTAATTCTGTCCAACCCTCGGTCTTCTTCCCATCACCTGAGTCTTAACATAGAGAGGAATCAGCTAGCTCAGTAGCTCTGTTTTGGCTCTTCCTTTCTTTATCTATTTTATAAATTTAAGCTCCTAGGGCTCATTTTAACTTGAGGCTCATCATGTCGTACCTGGGTTTGGTAGTTTGCTTGCTATGGGACCCTATAACCTCAGGTCTGATTATTATTATCTTTTACTCAGATATGTCATCTCATTTAGAAATATTTTGGGAGCTCTATAACTGTGATATTCTTCTTTAAAGATGAAATAGATTAACATAATTTTATTTAAAATACTTCTTACATACTATATTGGCTCAAATTCGGAGCATAAAATATTTTGGTTGGTGAATATGTAACTAAAGATGTAACATTTCAAAAGAAAAATAAATAACTCAGACTTTTTTTTTTTTTTGCGGTACCGGGGATTGAACGCAGGGGCGTTCTACCTCCGCGCTACACCCCCAGCCCTATTTTTTTATGCTTTATTTTGAAACCGGGTCTCACGAAGTTGCGGAGGGCCTCACTAGGTAGTGAGAGAGAGAGAGAGACAGAGACAGAGACAGGGAGAGAGAGAAACGGAGAGAGCTGAGGCTGGCCTCGAACCTGCCTCCGGTCTCCGCCTCCCAAAGTACTGGGATTACAAGCGTGCGCCACCACGCCCGGCTTAACTCAGACCTTTAAAGACCCATTTTAACATCCCAGAAGATCACTGATATGAGGTAATGTTCTAGATATTTCTGCTATGATGATGTAATGCTAATTGGTGTGGTATAAAATTAGACTCAGTCTACATTCATTCAACCTATCTCTTCCCACAAGAATTATGGTCTCCTAAGCCAGGGAGGTTTTGACAGATTCATATTTTGACCAACCAAAGCATCCCAGTTTTTCTGTAGGTTATGGCTAGCAAATCAAATAAAGGGATATTTAAGAAGGTCAAAGCTGTACAACCCATCACTGGGTTTTACAGAAGCATATGAAGCTCTTAAATTTCAATTCAATGGATTCCTGGCATCAGCAATGGTAACAAGGGAAAGAAACCGGATGCCAAGAATCAGTGCTTGTGACCAAAGCTGTGGTAGAAGCAGTGCGCTGCACTGATCTCACCCTACTCTTGCCGTGAGAGCTCCTGCTGTGTTTAATGAAAGTCCCACTACACCGTGCAGGGGCTTGTCTTGTTTTCTTTCCCCTGTTGAAAGAAATTCTTATAGTCCCTTGTGAAGCTCAAACTACAGTGCAGTTTAAAGGAGCATTAGAGGTACTTCACAATGTTTCTCTGTCAAGATTTTACCACCAAGCCTAATTTGAGTACTGAGGGATTTTTTTCCCCTCTTTAATCCCCTAAATATTATCAGGGAGTAGTTACAAGCCTAAAATGATAGCTAGGTTGGTTGGGACTTAACTGAGCAAAGCGGCCTGGCTAAGGAAAGATCTCACTGAAGGGTTTTGCTTTCCTTTCCTGCGGCCTCCTGAGCTGGGAGGCTCCTGCACCAGGCTGCCATGACGTTCTCTGGATAGTTTCTCCAAAATAGCTGAACGTGGCACCTCAGTGATTGAAATTTCTCCTTACTGCTTTTTAATTTTGGGCTGAAAAGCAGAAAATTCTCATTCTTAACTCAGCAAAATTCATACTTCTTATGCACAGTGATAATTTCATTTTCGAGGCTAGTATCCAGAATCATAAATGTTTTGGTCAACAATGACAAGGATGTTGGTCTTCTTGCTCACTTTGTTGTAATATATAGAATTTCTCCAGAAAACAAGCCCTGGATTCTACTTCATATGGATTTTAGAATTTAGCTTATGTAAAATTATATATATGGTGGATTACCTATTATGTTCTCAGTGAAAGCAGGATCAGAAATGGAAAGTGCGACACTTTTATCAAGTGAAAAGCTTTAAAAAATAAGATCCAGATGACTTTATCTCAGTTCATGGACCTGGCCACATTTTTCCTTTGAATTAACCAGTGATTTGAATATTGAGGGTATGGACTTAATGAATTCAAAAGGAATCCTATTTATCACCACAGGATGGACTTGACCATCTTAAGATAATGGAATATGCTGATTTATATAGAGCACTGGGAAGAAACAGAGTCAAATTAAGCAGAGACCCTGTGGTGATTCATGACATAAGCCCTATAAATTATATTCTGATTTAATCCCTCCATCAATCTGAAAATTTGCTGAAAGTTCAAAGCATATTTCTTGAATACTTTACATGTAAACCTCTACTTCCTTAAACTGGTATAATGTTTCAATGCATTTGAAGAGCTCTATTCATTGTTTTATTTCTGAGTGTGTCTTAAAAACCTATGCTATGTGTAATAGTTATTAACATCAACCATGAATAAAAGAAATATTTAAACTTCATGTTATAGCCAAATAACACCTAGTAGGTTTCCACCAACTAGAGTTCTTATCTGGGTAGTCTATAAATGGTACTTTTTTTTTTTTTTTGCGGTACCGGGGATTGAACGCAGGGGCATTCTAATACCTCCGCGCTACGCCCCCGGCCCTATTTTTTTATACTTTATTTTGAAACCGGGTCTCACGAAGTTGCGGAGGGCCTCACTAAGGAGAGAGAGAGAGAGAGAGAGAGAGAGCGAGAGAGCTGAGGCTGGCTGCGAACCCGGATCCTCCGGTCTCCGCCTCCCAAAGTACTGGGATTACAAGCATGCGCCACCACGCCGGGCCCTTATAAATGGTACTTATGGTAGTCTTCCTAAATGTTTTCTTAGGAGATGAATGGCATAGAAATAATTAATAGAAGACAACTACTTCAGACAAAGGTCACAAAGCCCCATGTAGGAGCCAGCATTTTACTTGTTTCTCCAAACCTAAAGAGAATTCCGGGGTCTCCTTCAATGAAACTTTGTGAAATGCATAGTATGTAGCATTTACTCAATAGTGTCCTAAACGTTAGATTTTTAAACCATTTTATTTTAATTATTCATTGAAAAAATTGTGTATTAAATGCTTAAGTACCTGGTGCAAAACTAAACAGTCAGGTAACATTTCCCCCCCCAAAAGAAAACAAGTCCTGTGACTTTGCTAATCATAATTAAGTCATATGTCCTATGGTTACTTTGTGTTTTAGAGAATAGAATGAGCGGATACATACATATATACATATATATATATGTATATATATATATTTTTTTAAAAATAGGAAACATAAATACTGTTAAGGTTTCTCACTACCTGATATTAAAACAGTGATTGCAGTCATTTTATTTTTGAGTAACTGGCTGTGTGTGAGAGAACAATGGAGGCTACAGGATGAGTTTGAAGCACCTGACTGATGCTTCCCGATGCAATTATCTTCAGCATCCATTTTAGAGACAGCTGAATAGTGTGGAGGAAATTCTTCAGGTTAACCCAGAAATGACACTGAAAATAGCTTTTTCATTTTGAAACTCAATGGTACTTCAAGCTTTGCCATGCAAAGACTCATTTTCTGAAACAGTTCTCATCAAATCACAGGCTAGAACTTTAGTATAATTTTCTGCAAGGAAATTCAAGCAATATACAAAGCAAGTAAGCAATGTGCCCGGAGCCTCTGCATTCCAGTCAGTTTGGTGGCAGCCGTTTATGTTACAAACAGGTTCAAAATATAAAAGACAATTTAGTTTAGGATAAGTTTTCCAAATCTTTTTTTTTCTGGGGATTTGCCTTGTATTTGCTAGGCAGATGTTCTACCACTGAGCTACATCCCCAGCTCTTTTTAATTTTATTTCAAGACAGGGTCTCACTCAGTTGCAAAGGCTGGCCTGGAACTTACAATCCTCTGACTTCAGCTCCTGAGTAGCTGGGATTACAGCTGTGAAACAATGCACTTGGCTCTTCTGGGTATTTTGAAATAAAAATTCCTTTAAGAAGTGGCCATTTTCAGCAGGGCATGGTGGTGCACGCCTGTAATCCCAGTATTTGGGAGGCTGAGACAGGAGGATCGCAGGTTCGAGGCCAGCCTCAGCAACTTTGTGAGGCCCTCTGCAACTTAGTGAGACCCTGTTTCAAAATAAAGAATAAAAAAAATAGAGCTGGGTATGTAGTTCGGAGGTAGAATGCCCCTGGGTTCAATCCCCAGTTCCACAAAAGAAGTGGCCATTTTCATGTAAAAAGGTTATTTGTGAAAGAAGACATTCAAATATCCAAAAGATATACGAGAAAATGTTCATCACTATTCATCAGAAAAATGAAAACCAAAATCATAATACGACGTTGGTGAGAATGTGGAAAAAAGGGAACCCTTGTACACTGTTGGTATGATGTAAGCTAGTAAAGCCACTATAGATAACAGTATGGAGGTCCCTAAAAAAATTAACAACAGTACTACCATACGACCCAGCAATCTTACTTCTGTATATGTTTCCAAAGAAAATGAAATCAGTATGTTAGTCTATCAACAGATGAAAAGATAAAGTGTGTGTGTGTGTGTGTGTGTGTGTGTGTGTGTGTGTGTGTGACAGACAGGACAATAAGCATCGGATGGTGATTGTATTAAATGACCTTTCAAGACTTCAGATTTTTTCTTTTTATTCTAAGACCTTGGGCATGTCACTTAGCCTCTCTGGATCCTTTTCTCATCTGTAAGTAGTTTTGCAATGCTCTGGGCTTCTATGAGTTTACAAATCTTATTTCTAAATGGAGTAATTTTCCTATTATATACACATTCATCCTTTCATGATTTCTGCAGTAAGGGCTTTCTTTATCTACTTTATTTCAGACAAAATATTTTATGGCACCTCAGTTAAAGAAAAGCAAAATTTAATCTCCATATTTCTGTTTCATAAGTTATTTCTTTTTTCTGAATTTTGGTATTTCATAATGACTATTTATATGCTAGACATAAAATACTATTTATAATGTGACAAGTGCTTTATGTAGCAACTCATGTCTTGAATTTCCTATTGTTAAACTATCAGGGCAAATTCTACTCTTCCCCATACTACATGAAAGGTCTATTTTTGGCTTCAATATTCTTTTATTACAGTTAGGCAGAATAAGTGATGCATAAAATATAAGGTTTTTGGATGCCACCTGGCAATGAATATGTGATAGTCATTCTTAAGATATGAGAAGGATTACATGTTAGTGTAACTGGCTGAGTGGGACTGGAATGATTTATGTATTTTATTTGTGGCAGCAAATGCCACATTTATCGGTCATAAACATTTCCAATAAAAGTAAAGGCAAAAATGGAATCAAGTGTTTGATCTTCACAGATAAATATGAATTGGAATTAGGCATAAGTTGCTATTATAAAAAAATCAACTTGGGAACCCATAATACCTGAAGACACAACTTTGGTTCCCCGTTACGTCCTATTTTCTCTGGATTTACTCAGACTAAATACTATTCAGAAAAAAGTAGATGTGTGGTTTGGGATGTTTCTCACATCCTCAAAAATTTAGCCCAGTTATAACAGATAGAGCAGGACAGAAGACCTATGGAACAAGAAACAGTGGTGATCCGTAAATACCTCTAGGGGTTGGGGCTCAGGCAGTTTCTATCTCCCTAGAAACAGTCAAACTTGATGGCTTCTTTTGCAAAGGCCTTGGGCTGGCTTCTCATTTTCAAGGACACAGTCCTTTTCTTGGTTCATTTCACATAGTTTATCCCTTATTCCTCTATTGCTTTGTTCTGCTACTCATTTCTTCCCAACTATATCTAAGTTTTTTTGCGGGCGAGGGAAGGTGTCTCCTTTAACGTTTTCTATAATTTCCCCTCTCTGCATGAGTTTGTGCAGCAGTTAGCAGCAAGGGGCTGTCCCTCAGCTGCAAATCATGGCTGCTGACTTTATCTGTGGCCCAGTTGACTTCCCCACACAGGTGGTTAAGAACCCCAATGGAGATGGGCTTGGTGGCGCATGCCTTTAATCCCAGTACTTGAGAGGTTGAGACAGGAGTATCACAGGTTTGAGATTAGCTGCAGCAACTTAGTGAGACTCTCAGCGAGACCTTGTTTCCAAACAAAAAATAAAAAGGGCTGGGGATGTAACTCAGAGGTAGAATGCCCCTAGGTTCAATCCTCAGTATGAAAAAAAAAAGAGCCCAGATGAGGGTTAAGAGCCTCTCAATGAAATTCACTAGCTTCATATTATGCTACAGACTAGTCTTTCTGTGCATTTTTAAGTAGCCTTCTCTTACTTAGCCCTTACCCCACAGCTGTAGTAATGATGATAGTTTGAAAAAGACTCTAGGTTGTGGTAAGACTACAATTTCTTGGTTTACAGGCAAAAAGAAAGCCTTCCCACTTCTCTGAGTAGTGGGCTTGGGGGTCAAACTGATTTGTTTCAAATCTTGGCCCTATCACTTGTTGGCTGCATGTGACTTTACCCCCCTCTTTTTCTCACCTGTAAAAATGTGGACAATAATTCTCGTAAGGTTCTCGGCATGGCTCAGTACTTAACACAGGAAGTATCCTACAAGTTAGTCAACAGGATCATTACGGCGAGCCACGTATAGGCTGTAGAGGATAAAAGAAGTGAACCCTGCATCTGGGTTAAAAGGAGCCCAGTATAGTTATCCAAAAAGAAAGAAATGCTCATATTGAAGCAGAAAGTAAAACTTGAGATAAGGAAGCTAGAGCACAGTGGAGTGGACTGGAAACCTGGCTCTTCAGTATCTGTGATCCAGAGCAAATCACAAAACTTCTCCTGCCTTGTGATTGCCTTTCTTCTTAAATAGGGATAATGAATCTGGTCTCGGAGTTGTCATAAAAACTAAGTGGAAAAAAATACATAGAGACTTGCAACTTGTAATCGGCTCATGCATAGTAGTTGAACAATAAATGACAGGGAGAAGAAAACAAAAACTCCTACCAAGATGGAAGATGGACAATTTGCGAACTTACCGTCAGACAGTAAACTTCCCAGAGCTCACGAGAAGCCAAGATCAAGGAAAGCTAGATTCGAGGTTGAGTGGGAAGCCGGCTACTGTTTGTTTCGTGGAGAGTGTGCCTTGGCTCAGAAGCAACTCTGAGAAGTCATCTTTGACTTCTTAGCTGATTGTCCTCATCTGATAGCCACAGTTCACCTCTAAAGTTTATCAAATGTGATAGAGCCCTCATCCTGTGTAGTCACAGTTCACATCTAAAATTTATCAAAGTGGTAGAACGTGTACTTTTCTGGTTAGAATAACTTCGTGGCAGTTCTTTTCTCTCTGTATTTTGGCGAGGCATTTCGGAACTTCATTAATTTTTTTTAAGTGAGGAAAATGTCTAAATTTTCTTCAAAGCTGAACTGTACTGTACTTCTGCAATATTTTATGACCATGTGAGGATCTAAATTTTAATGATGTTTTATATAAAGTTCTTACTTTGTCATTTTTCCATGTTTATGCAACAGCAAGAATATATATTATAATCTACATTTGGTGGCTTATAAATATGAAAAAATATTGAGTATTTTATATGCATATTATTATCAACAGTATCTAATTTGAAAAAAGAATGTAGTATACTTGTAAATATAAGCATATATTCCTTTTAATAAATCTGCAGTTATGTCATTAAATATAATTCCTAGTTTATGTACCACATATTTATTATATACATTGCTATTTGGGAGGAAAAACAAAATGCTTAAAATGCTTTTTTATATTGTTAGTCAATTATCCTCCTTTAAGCCTTTGCAAAGTCAGATGCCAGATGAATATTAATTTGATTTTTTAAGATACCTTTGTTGCTTTAGTAATTACATCCTGCTAATACCTTATAGATTTTTAAAAGAGCAACAGCATATTATTGATTGGTACCTAAGACACAATTGATTAAAAAGGTATTACTTTCATGCACAACTGGGGGAATAATACTGAATCCTTTTCCCACCAGTCACCTAAGGAATATTCTGTTTGTAGTCTTTGGCTCCTGTGTCTCTATTGTGCTCACCTATTAATGGGCAGAGAAGAGGAAGGTGAAATCCACGCAGATAAGAAAGTATCTGGAGTTATCCTGAAAGAAAATAGCTAGATGAAGGAAGGGTGTTGAAAATGGAAGAGGGAGAACAGGTTGCCAGACAGGGAGGGACTGGAGTGGTGGGAATGAGAGATTGTGCAGCAGTCAAATGAGCTCAAATTTGGATGACATGGAGAGAGAGAGAGAGAGAGAGAGAGAGAGAGAACGAATTCCCCATTTTCCTACTTTTCAAAGAGACCTCAATGTAGACTTCAATGTCTGTTTTTATTTCTACTGAATGTAATATGTTAACAAGCCTCCCTGGGTAGACAAAAAGGCCCAGATGTTTTGTGTGTGTGTGTGTGTGTGTGTGTGTGTGTGTGTGTGTGTGTGTATTTAAAGAGGATGAGAAGCTGGGTGTGGTGGTATACACTTGTAATCCCAGTACTTGGGAGGCTGAGACTGGAGGATCTGGGTTCGTGGCCAGCCTCAGCGACTTAGTGAGGCCCTCTGCAACTTCGTGAGACCCTGTTTCAAAATAAAGAATAAAAAATAGGGCTGGGGGTGTAGCCTGGAGGTAGAATGCCCCTGGGTTCAATCCCTGGTACCGCAAAAAAAAAGAGGATGAGATATGAAAGATGACAGGGAAACATATGATTAGAAATATATGCAAAAGAAACGTACTTTTACTTCAGTTATCCTTCTTGTTCATGGTGCTTTGACCTCGATAAAATGCTTGACTATTACGTTCTGGCACTACCCAGCATGGACTTATCTTGGTGATAGACTACATTGGCAGCTATGTCATAAATATGATATCAATCCTCTGTCTACCAAGAATTATCGAGTAGTGATCATTTCCTCAATTCCACATAATTTCTAATGACTTTGTCATTATATGTAGAAATTAACATAATTGAGAGGTTAATTTTTTTATTATTTTATAATAACATTGCCAAAGAGGTAAAGCTCTCTACTTTGAAAGTTTTGTAATTGCTCTCCAAGTTTTTGGTATGGATCCTATTTTCTTCAAGACTAAATTCCCTAAGGGTAAGGACGTTGTTTATTAATATTCTTTGTTTTTGGAACTGAGGATATTGAAATTAGGGACATTCTACCACTGAGCTACCATCCCCAGCCTTATTTTATTTTTAAATTTTTTTTGTGTGGTACTGGGGATTGAACCCAGGGGCATCTACCTCTGAGATACACCCCCAGCCCTATTTTATTTTTATTTCAAAACAGGGTCTTACTAGGTTGATAAGAGTCTATTTGCTGAGGCTGTCCTTGAACCTGTGATCCTCCTGTCTCAGCCTCCCAAATATGGGATTACAAGCATGTACTACCACACCAGGTTTATATTCTCATAATACCTAGCACAGGCTTCAGAACAGAGTTGGTGTTCCAATCTATTTGTATTTTAGTGACATTAACCGTGAATGGTTTTGGATCGGAGACAAATGTTCATAGTGTATAGTTTTCCTCACTATGCATGTTAAACAAACATAGACTGAGGATCGAGTGCTGAATATTATGTCAAATTTATACTGAGAAGTACTTACATCTATTTTTATTAGACTTTTCTTCTGGTCCTGGCTTTGAAGCTTATCACAGATAAACCTGACTGAGTAAATTCTTTGAACTTGAATTTACTCATCTTAAATAGTGTAACTTGTATACTATGCACATCTCACAGGGATTATATGAATATTAAAAAGTAGAACAAGTAATGATTTCTAAAACTACAAGTCCCATATAGATCGTGTTATCTGAATTTTCTCTTGACCATTTTTTAATCATCTTTGCTTGTTTGCGCCTTTTTTAATATAAAAGGAAAAAGTTGGTCTGAAGCAGAATGGACACGATGTATATACACAAATTTATCAAAGCCAATCACAGTGTCCGGCACAGAAAGGTGGGGAGTGAGAGGGAGTGGGGTGGGCACTGGGGGAGGCTCACTCAATGAGTGCTGTGTGCATGTATGACTCTATCACCCTGAACTTCATCACGATGTATGACTACAATGCACCAATTAAAAAAAAAGATAATTTTTAAAGTGACAGGAGTGCTGGGTCATGTTATCGCTCATCAAAAGGCTAGAAATGACTGGTAATTTTTCATGTGTTTGAACAATTATTGGAAGGAGGATATTAACTGGCATCTTGCTGTAAACTCACAGAACAATAAATATTTGTGTTGGAAATGAAAGAAAACGCTGTAGCACGAAAGGCAATTATGACCTGAATCAGGGTCCCCAGGGAGGCTGCAGTAAGTCTACCTTTACAAAGCCTTGTTCAACTCCTGAAATATTTGGTATTCCTTCCCTTCAGAGTGGGAAGTGATAACAGTGCCATCTTGATCAGCTTTTTCTGGTCTCAGTTTTCTAACAGTTAATATACTCTAAGTTGGATTTTTTTCCTATGTGAATTAGGTTTCTACTTACTAGGAAACCCGAAATGGAAGATTATTATTAGGTTTACTGTGAATAGTTTTGCTCAACGGAAACTATACTTCATGGTTGCAGCCCATAGGAAAGAAATATTCTTCAAAAGAGGGAGTATGAATTCTTGTAAAAGTACTTGTGGAACTGGATTTAAATTTGACTTAATTCTGTTTATCCTCATATAAGGGCATACAACTAAAAGACTGGCAGATTACTATTAGTGATGCTTTGTTGCTATCCTAGGTCCTTAGACTAATGGGGAACACACAAACTCCAACATCCGAAATACAATTATTCCAGAATAACTGCTAAATGGGCACTCTTGAGACATTGCTTTATGATCTTGTAAAAAGAATTCAGTCCCAGACAATATTCTTCCTCTATAAAAATAAATTATTTTTAATGTACTATTTGAGAACTATAATTACTTTTTATCATAAAAACAAATTTGGAAGCTATAATTTTTCAGAGTATTAAATATTTTAGTCTTGAGGTCAACAGCATTACAAGTGAGAAAAAACTTACATTTTTTATGGTGTTATTGTTATTCTTATTGCTGTGCTGGGGATTGAACCTGGGCCTTGTACTTGCTAGACACGTGCTCTCCCACTGAGCCACATTCCCTGCTCTGTAGTGCTTTATGATATAATGTGTGCTTCTCAAGTACAAATCCTAGGGAAGCTGTATTTCCAGATGACTAGCAAAATGAGTGCTGAGATGCATTAA
The DNA here is from genome assembly GCA_004027185.1 of Glis glis. Taxonomy (NCBI): domain Eukaryota; kingdom Metazoa; phylum Chordata; class Mammalia; order Rodentia; family Gliridae; genus Glis; species Glis glis. The sequence continues at coordinate 65,098 of PVJS01000834.1, forward strand.
TTAACCTTTACATTCACATAAAAGTGTTTTGTGAGAACAAATGTACACAGAATGTTATCTTTAATCATGATTAATAAAAATGGGTTATTATAAACACAGGTTTTACGACTGCAAATGTCTCCTTGACAAATGACAGGGTCTGATTCTTTTATTAAAGATAATTAAAAATGTTTCACAAGGGATTCCAAGCCTTCCCACAGATCTCTCCTGCCTGCCTGCTTTTGAGGTAATACGAAGGAGAGAATCTTAAAGTAAGATCTAACAGTTGTATAAAATGTGGATGCCTGGGCTGTATATCTCTTTTAGTTCTAAATTTATTTGGCAAAACAAAATATTAATCATAGTAATGATTTTAATAAGCCCCAGGTTAGCCGTTAAAGCTCATCATCGATTTGAAAATATTTCCTCTTTAAAGTGAGTGTGCATTCAGAGAGGACAAGCGTGTCTCAGACCTGTTAAATGAGATGGCGGTCCCACAGGTCTGACTGTCACGGTGGGTGCACCTCAGACTTGGAGCAGAGGTGAGGCCAGCAGATTCTGGAACCACAGGGCCCGGGCCCAGACTCTGGATCCGAATGTCAGACTTGGGCAAGTCACCTCCCCTTTCTGCACCTGCTTCCTCGGATGTAATAGGACCCCCTTCTTAAGGCTGTTAGATGATTAACATAGTTAATGAGTGCAAAGTGCTTAGACAGCATCTCATATGTACTACGTGCTCTACAAGGGTTAAATTCAAGAAATAAAAGTCACTGCTTACAGATAATCTGATATTTATGTCTACACCAGAAAAACGACTCTTAAAAGAAAGCACATCGCAGGAAGACAGTTGGTTAAAGGATGAGTTAGGAAGGCTTTTTTGGTTCAAGGTCTTCAGGTTTAGATCGTTGTCATCTCCAGATGAAGTTATGCATATAGCTGGGCCACGTTGCCAGGATTCAGTGTTTAAAACACACATTACTTTAATAATGCTGTCTTAGCATATCTTTCTTTTAATGTATTAGGAATTGAGACAATTGAAAGTTTCTCAGCTTCTGATAGAACCTGAAATGGACTTTTAACAACAACAAAGGAAGGGATAACCTTGAGACTTAATCCAACTTCATGTTGAGTAACTGTATATTCTACCATCTCTGTGTGCAGTTTTATTTGGGATTGTGTTCTCAATGCCCTATTTGGGAAATGTTGTATTTCTAATTTGAGACATTTTGTATATAGTATCGTTTTTGCAGGATAGCATTTCCAGAAATGTGATAATGTTAGCATGGTCAGCCACCCACGGCGTGGGACAACTGACATGCTATATCTTTGATGATATTCCTCGAAAACCTGTTTCTTTCTCTGAGGTTGATTTTCTTACAAAGATAGTACTGAATAATGGAGGTCTTTTATTGAATTAAGTAGGCAGGGAAAAAAAGCATAATCTTGTTTTCAAATATACAGCCATACTCAATAACTTAATAATTTTCTCATGTGGTGTCCAGGCAGAAATACCCTGTAGAATAATTTGATAAGTAATAAGTATAGGATATATCCAGCAATAATTTTAGTGTGGTCCAATCTTCTTTTAATTTCTTCAGCATGTGGAGTGTTTGTGGTGAATTAACTGTATGGTAAATGAGCTTACAAACTTTTGCCCCTTATCTCACGTCTAAAAGGTTTGGAGCTGAATTTTGTTCTATACATTGTTTGTAAATAACAGTAAGTTAATATTATTGATTTACCATCCTTTCTCGACTATGCCACAAGCCATATTAATTTCTTAGGAAGGCCAGGCAGGCAGGCAGGCAGGCAGGCAGACAGATAGACACACACACACACACACACACACACAGCCACACTCTTATTTCCTCTACATTTCCCTTGAAGGTCTTCTGTTGAATCCTGCAATATAAATATATTCTAAACAATCCAATTAAGAGAGAATGAAGGCAGTGAACATATAATCCTCAGAGGAATAAAATCCCTAAGTATTCAAGTTTGGAAGTGAAATATTTTGCAAAGATTGCCATAGGCTTAAAAATATTAAGACATACTACCAAGCTTACTATGAGGGGCACATGCACATCATAATTCTTAAATTGATGCTTTGGTGGTCAGAATCAGTACCATTGGGTAGCGTGTTAGAAAGGCAGAATGTCTCCCAGGAATACTGACTCAGAATTTGGACCTCGATGAAAGTTGAAGGTAATTCACAGGCACATTAAAGTTTGAGGAACACAGTTAAGTGACACTATTAAATATTTTACAGGTGAATTATAGCTACATAAATACAAGAGAAAAAGAATTCACCTTCTAATGCAAACACAAGAAAAATCCACTAGTGATGATCCTAAAATATTAGTTTATGCTTATCTGTTTCTTCTTCCTTAAAATTAACACCAATTTTCTACTAAACTAATAAAACTATTATAAGGAGATGCTTGATGATTGTTGACAAAAGTTAAATTAGAGTCAGATTGGATTTGATTTAAAAAGATCCCCTTTAAATAGAAAAGAGAAATAGAAGATGGGGAAAATAGGAACAGTTTTCAGTGCCCCTCCTCAGTACCACATATCCATTTGCTTTACCTACTCGCCTGCAACTTCTCTGAAGTTGGAGATTGACATTATGTGTGTCCCTGACATAGGGCACATTTGAAATGAATGAATAAGTGGGGCATGGTGGCACATGTTTGTAATCCCAGTACTTGGGAGGTTGAGACAGGAGGATCACAGGTTCGCAGCCAGTCTCAGTTACTTAGTGAGGTCCTTTGTAACTTAGTGAGACCCTTGTTGCAAAATAAAGAATAAAAAATAGGGCTGGGGGTGTAGTTCAGAGGTAGAATGCTCCTGGGTTCAATCCCCAGTTCCATAAATAAATAAATAAATAAATAAATAAATAAATAAATAAATAAATACACACATAAATGAATGATTAAGTAAACCATAATTTTAATTTATTCCTTTATTTAAAAATTAAAGCATTCTTTCCCTAAGTGATTTTCCTATTATTACTGACATTTCCTACTATTTATCCACTGCAAAATCCCAGAAATAACATAAAATGATATCATAACAATGTAATGAAACTAAAAAGCAAACCGATAATGGAATAATTAACCAGGGTCTATCCCTACTTGCAGATTATGATCATTTATTTCATCCTATATTACTGAAAATATACACAGACCCTTTTCATTCATCAGGGCAAAGCACATTAATTTACTGAAGAAGCAAATGAATGTTCCCAATTAAAAAAAGATTTCATTAAACAGTTAATTTTTGAAGCTAGGTTTAAATCATCTATTTTAGGAGAACGTGACTGCCCTCTAGTGGTCTGAAAGTTAATGCAGACGCCAAGGTTTTCCAATTGAAAGAACCAGAAAAGAACCAACCTTGGTTCTGAAAACATGTGGGTCACCAGCTAATTCAGTATTTTCATCTGGTCTGGCAAGTTTCTTGCATAATTCATAGAAGGACACAGATCTCCTGGCAAGAGAATAATGTGTGTTTGTCCACAACAAAAGGAAACTGGTGTGAGCTGTTAGCTACTGTCAGTGTGGGGTTGGCCACACCCAGGTCCAGGATTGTGCGGTTCACCCAGCCTGTGTGAGCGACCAGCTACTGGGTGGATGAGCATAGAGTCCACCTTACTCAATTGAAGTAGAAAACAATGGTGACTGATAAATCAGCAATTTTCCTAAGTATATCCTGGGTTTACTCATGACAGAATCTTCACTTCAATTTGTAATTGATTCACCGTTCATTTCATTTTAATTCAGATTTTACTTAAAAATCCTGCTTGATAGCTACTATTAGATATTCGCAGAAGTAACTATTTTGATCCTGAAGTATAAAGAAGAAAACTATCAGTGAATGAATCAGCTTTCTGGCAGTCTGAGAGGACATTTATTGAATCTCAAAATATGTAGCTTTTTGCAGCATTTTTTTATCACTGACAATAAGCGATTTGATGGAAGTCATATTGTGCCAAATAATCAAATGCTTATTTCACAATCTATCCATTAGCAATTAAAAAATTGAAAACCAAAAGTAATTGAAACTCTTTTCAATGCAACAAATAAAATCTTGCTAAAAATTGTAATGACTAAGGCAGAGGTATTGTTCTAACAATAAAAATACCTCCCTCCCTCTTAGAATAATTTACTACAAATCTGTAAGTCACATTGTCAAAACATTGTGAATTTTGACTAAAAGTTCTACATTTTAATATCATAAATCATCCAATCAATTATCACTCTAAAATATACTTTCTTTCAGACAGCTTTTACATGCAGAGACATACACCACAAGATCTATTAATTTATACTGTCATGCTAGCTACCAGCACTGGTAGTTCATACTAGTTCCTGGCACAAACTAGATATATGTGATTAATTGATAAGCTACTTTTATTTCTCGTTCAGTTTTATTCTGAAATCCTGATCCAGTCTTCAGCTTTTCACTTCTAGGTCTTTACATATCTGCTTAGAAGATGCCTACTTCATTAGAGAAGATAATGGGTAATATTATATGTACTTAGTATAATCATGCTGAATACAATAATTGTTTAATGAATCAGGAAAAAAGCACCCACTCTGGTGATTGATTATGCTTTGCAATTGGAATGATTTCAAAATCTTTTATTTTAATATTGCAGAGGTAGCATTTCTCTTCATGATGTGCCAGTGCAGCTTAATTATGGCAGAAAGGATCTTTGCATCTGTCATATTTGGGGGTGGGATTTTTATTAAATGGCAGCTACCATTTCACAATCCGTGTTAATGTGCAGAATTGAGGCCATTATCAAGAATCAGTAGTTGGAATCGCCACAGTTTTGGGAAAAAACCTAAAATGTGCATAAGCGACATTTATATGTTTATAGATATATCCTCATGCCAAAGATCAGAACATGAGTTATATAATTTTCACCAACTGCAGCCATAAACCATTCTCCGTGGAAAATTTTCCAGTGATTGCTGACACACAGACCCTGCCCTTAGCAAGCTCCTGCACATGCGTCTCAGCCACATGAACATACATAATCCCCACAGGAAGTCAAAATATATTTGCTTTATAACTTGAACTAACAACCGAGACAAAATTTCCTTTTTGGAGGGGAACGGGGGAGGAGGGCCAGGGAGACCAGGAGGAAGAAAAGCAGCGAGTGAGTTGCAAGGGTTAACCCTCAACCCAAAGCAATCAATGTCCTTTTGGAACAAATTGGGAACAAATAAAACTACTGAGTCATGGAGTAACCATTATGGTGATCTGAAATAATAATTCTGACGACGGTGATGAGTTTGTAGACACCCTCGTGCAGCAGAAGCCTCTCAGTGGGAGAGTGCAGAGCACAGAGCAAGATCGCCCCCACCCTCCATTCTCAGAACCTCTCCGGACACGCGGGTGAACTGCGAATTGCGGGCAGCGGGGGTAGCTCGGGACGCTGCGCACAACCTGTCCCCGGGGTGGCTCCCGGGGGCGCGCCCAGCCGGTGGAGGGGGGCGCTGGGCGCGGCGGAGGCTCTGCAGGGCTGGCCCAGCTCCACCGCGGTCGCCACGTGCGCCCCCGCCCGGCCAGCCGCCGAGGCTCGCCGCCCCAGCTGGGAGGGGTGGGGCCGAGCCGCGCCCCGCTGCAGGCCGGGGTGTCCAGCCGGGGAAATTGGGGGAACCCTGGGTGGGCCATAGGCGTGGGCTGGGGGGAAATGTCACCGAGCTCTGCAGGCGGTGGGTGGGCGAGAAGAGAAAACCGTTCCGCACCCAAGGGAAGGGGTCACCTCTGCGGTCCGGCGGCCCGAAGGGGTGGGGCCGCGCCTTTGTGTGGCCGGGCGGGGCTCCACACAGTTTTTCTGCAGAGCCACCCAATTGCCTGGGAGGGGTCGGCGCCCTGAGAGCCGCTACGCCAGGTGTCTGCGCACCCCAAGAGGTGCCGGGCTGTTCTGGACTGCCCGGCTGGAAAAGGGGTTCCAGGACCGCAGACCGCCCAACGACCCCTCCTATACCCCCTTCCTAGCCAGTCTCGAGCCTGAGGTCTGCCCGGCTCCGCGGGAGGGTGGGGCAGGGCGGAGCCGTCCACGCCGACCCCTTTCCGCAGCTCCCCCCTTCTCCGCATCCCGCAGCCGGGTCTTGGGGGGGGGGTGCTTCCAGGCACCACTAGCTCTCAGGCCCCTCCCTGCTGGGTACCCCTGGATCACTGAGCGCCAGAACCCGGGGGCACTGGAGGCGCGCGGTGGCCTGGGATGAGGCCCTGGATCCGGAATCTTGTTCGGTCTCTCTGACATAGGTTAAACCTATGAAATCGCCGGTCTTTGGCCCTGTCTGTCTGACCCACAAAATAGAAATCTCACGTGGCTCAACTTAAACCCTGACTTCTTTTGCTTTATATTACGTTTACACATCTTGATCTGGATTATTATATACACACATATCAGGTTCCAGAAGCGTTTCCTCAAAACGATCAAAGGAGTTTAAAGAAGCCTTTTCCTGTGATTATGTCCAAACACCCTAGTTCATGTGGTTCTGAAAAGAAAAATGCTAACCCACTCTCCTTTCCCGAACACAGAACAATGAGGCCAGGGCGGGGCGGGTGGGTCAGTGGTCAGGCTCCTTTGGAAGCGGAGCCAGGAGGCAGGAGCCAGCGCGCGGGGCGGGCGTGGCGCCGCGGTCCCCGCAGGGCTGGGCTCCCGGGTGTCGCGCTGCGCTCCCCGCTCGGCCCCTCTCGGCTGCACACGCCGAGCCGGGCTGGGGGTGGCGCGCTTCCGCACAGGGTGGGGCTGTCCGCATTGTGCGCCCAGCGCTGCAGGTGCCTCCCCCACCCCCGGGACCGTGGGTCCACACACAAAGAAACCCCACCCCGGCGCCTTCCAAGCCGGGTGCCTCTACCCCCCCACGGCGCGCTTCCCCGCCCCTGCAGCTGCCCGCCCGCGCCCTCCACGCCCTCCCCGACTTCCTCGCTCCTTCCCCTGCTTTCCCCTAAAACAAAGGAGCGAAGGTCCTACTCCCACCACTCCCCGCTCCCCGCCGCCTCCCCGCGCCCCGGGACTAGCGGGTTTTGCAAGGAGACAAATACCATAAAATGTGCCCGCTCCCCCCACCCTCCGTCTCCACCCATCTTTCAAACAGCCTAGATGGGACCGCTTTGACTTTGCATTTTTCTTTTTCCTTTCTCCCAACCTCCTCCTTACCTCTTCCCCATCTTCTTTTTGAACTAAAGAAGAAATATAGGACGCTACAAAGCACTTTCCAAAATGTCCCCTAACCCCATTTAAGGCAGATAGTTACGGTAGCCCGCGCCCTTTAGGATTCGGCTTTAATTTTAAATATGGAAACAGAACATATTCCCTATCCATGGGAGGGCAACTTACCTGCTTCTATCTTTTAAAATAAATTCTTCGTTTTAGATTTCCAAGGGTCCCCTTTCTGTCCTCCCACCTCCCCCAGAGCTATCTCCGACCTTCCTGGCTCCTGTGTTACCATTAAGATCTCTTTCTTTATGAAATATCTCGGAATGCCTTCAAAGCTCTCGGAGAGAAGGCGAGAGGTGAGCTCCAGGTCTAGAGGGCCGAGGGAGAAGGGGCGCGATGCCTTACCCATTGCTGTTTTAGCCATTGTAGGGGATGTGCGGATGCCGAGCGGTGGCGAAGGCGGAGGGTCCGGCTACAGCAGCGGAGAGAGCGAGAGAGGAGACTGAATAAGGCACTGAGTCTGCGGAGTGGGACCGTGCTAGAGAAAGAGCAAGAGGCAGGAGCCCATGAATAATTATCACTCAGAAGCTCAAGCAGATTGGCTCCCGAGGTCCCCTGATATGACTCCCGCAGAGCCAGAATCTCCAAGCATTAAATATTGATCGCCCAATGGTGCTGGAGTACGAAGTACCAGAATGCAGTTTGAAATGGAAATCAGTCCTTCCCTGGCAGCTCCCCCCGTTTTGGGGGCCTAATAGTACAGTCCAAGTCGAGAGAAGCCTCAGCCTAGAAGCCTCCCAGGAGCTAGGAACTGGGCTGTGCCTACCTGTGTGCCAGGAGGCTTGACTGTTCACACTTGTTTCATGGCACAAATAGACATAAAAAAGGGAAAGGGACTCAGAGGCCTGAGAGGTCCTCACCCACATGCTGGCTGAAGGAAAAATCTGTTTAATCATGATGCTATTACATTTTAATGTTTTCTCTCACCTTTGGCTTCATCCTTGGAAGATTCTGGTCTCCCAGGGTTAGCCCATGCCTGGCTGTGGTGGCAGCTCAGAGCAGACTTGCATTATTTTCCTTTATCTTCTAGCTCAGCTGGACTCAGGCGCCTCTGAAGGCAGGAGGGTCTCTCAGGACGGGGAGGTTTCTCCCATTGGCACAAAGGAAGGGGGCTGCTGGGTGCTTGGGAATAGGGACAGTAATTATGGTCCACCTGGGGACTTGGTGGGAGAGAATGAGGGTTTAGCCTTCTGTGTTGGTGTCCTGTGCATCTGGTAACAGGGCATTGGGGGAGCCACCGGTGGATGCCAGCTTCCCTGGAGGTGTAGGATTAGAGAGACCTTGAGATCTCTCCAGGGCAATGTAAAGTGAACTTTTGACACTGAAAGCTTAGCAGAGAGGAAAATCAAAGTGTAGGGCGTGATTTTCTCTGTGATCCAGAGGTTCCATTGATCTAGGCCAAGGGAAGATGTATTCAAGTTCCAGACTGAGCAATGTGGCCTGTGAGGATCTTTGAGACCACTTGTAAAAAGTGATTTCCATTATAAACATGGCATTCATTAATTCATTCCTGTATGTTTAGTGAATGCAGTCATTAATTCATCCTTTCTCACTTAAGTATTTTTTGAGCATTTACCATGTGTACAACATTGAGAATACAACAGTGGGAAATATTTTAGGACTTGCTGAGGGAACATTTAATGCCTCTTAATTTAAAACTCTTCTGAAACTATTGAATCAGTGTAAACTCATGAAGAATTTGTGGTCTTGTTTTTAAAAAAATAGGCAGAGAAGCTGGATGTGGTGGCTCACACCTGTAATCCCAATACTTGGGAGGCTGAGACAGGAGGATGATAGGTTCCAAGCCAGCCTCAGCAACTTAGCAAGGCCCTCAACAACTTAGTGGGACCCGGTTTCAAAATAAAAAATAAAATGGGGCCAGGGGTATAGCTTAGAGTTAGAATGCCACTGGATTCAATGATTCAATCCCCTGTACACACCACACACACACACACACACACACACACACACACACACACACACACACAAATTCTAATATATTGGAAAGCTGAGAGAATAGCATACTGCTGCAATCATGAACATATACAAAAATCTGTAAAAATTTAATTTTATTAAAAAGCAATATTTTTCACATTAATGAAATATGTTTATCAAACCACATTTCAAAATTTCTTTTTAGTCTCATGAACCACATGCAGTTTCAGCTGCCTTTGAAAACAGCTGAGCACTCTCCTTGGTGCTGAAATGAATTTCTTCAACTCCTATTAACTTGTAAAGACATCTTAACGCCAGGGACATCTTGCTGAACAATAGGAAGGTACTGGAATTGGAGCAATTCTGACCTGCTGAATCATGGGGAAAATAAAAAAAAATAAAGTGGTGATCAATACAATTATTTTTTGAACAGGAAGATTAGAAATTATTATTCCTGTCATTGTACCGGTCTGTGACTATGACACAGCACTGTGGACATTGGCAGTGCCTGGAAATACATAACCATTTTCTCCCTCTCGATGGTCATTTCCTAGTATAAACGTGAGAGTCAATTCCCTTTCACGGGAGTAGTTTCCAGTCTTGAGATGAGGGATCTTCAGTATGTCTGTGTGACTAATATCTTTTTTTTTTTTTTTGCGGTACCGGGGATTGAACCCAGGGGCGTTCTACCTCCGCGCTACACCCCCGGCCCTATTTTTTATCCTTTATTTTGAAACCGGGTCTCACGAAGTTGCGGAGGGCCTCACTAAGTAGCTGAGGCTGGCCGCGAACCCGGATCCTCCGGTCTCCGCCTCCCAAGTACTGAGATTACAAGCGTGCGCCACCACGCCCGGCTACTAATATCTTTAAAGTATTCTTCTTCTCCCCCTTTGTGCCCTCCCCCCTCAGTTCTGTGACATTTCTATACCTTGTTCAGCTTATTTTACTGTCCCAATCTCTCTGGATAGGAATGTGTTAGGGAGGTCAGTATGTACAGGGACAAATATCAGATGTGTGACTCTTCTATTTTGGCTTTCTGGGTGCTAGCCATCTAGCTTTAATTATGTACGATTTTCAAATAATGTCAAACAGGCGAGTGGACAGGTTAATATGGTCAATATAAAGTATAAAGTTGCAGATTATTGTTAACTACCTAAGAAAAGCTAAATAAATTCAAAGAGCTGGGTGATTGTCAATTATTTTTAAAAATTTTCTTTTGTGCTATTATGCATCTTGACCTGGGGGAGGAAGCACAATGTAGGAACAGAGAAATTATCACATATTCAGTAGTCTGTTCACTTATTCATTCATTTCTTCAGCCAATTCATTCATTCAACTATTTTTATTGAATGAAATTTCAGGTTTTTATATTGTGAAGTCAGCCAAGCTTCTCCCTAATGTCTAAAAAATATAAAACTAAGAAAATATAACCACTGCCTCTTTAAGGAAATATTATTAATTCTGGAGGATAAATATCATCATGAGAGCACCGTTGGTTGCAAATAATAGGAAAAAAACCCCAACAACAAACTGGCTCTGACAATAAAAGGGGATTTGTTGGCTCTTTTAACTGTAAATATGAAGTGGGCTCCAGTCTGCTTTCCTTCAAGTGAAAGGGTGAACACTCAAATTAAAGAACAGGTACTAGGTAAGTCCAGTGTAAAATAATTCAAAATGATTGAGGCCAATGAAGTCATATCCATGCTTCAAACTACCCTTCTTTGCTTAGTTCATGGTGGGAGCAGGTACTAGACCACTTACTATTGTATATATTGCCCCATTCCCAAAAGGCTTTAAATGGATAGAGTTCATATCAGTATAAGGCCCTTGCTAATTTTTATTATTTTTAACAGCAAACAGAAGAAGTTGTGGCAACCAAAGATATGCTCACAGAAATTTTAATTACTATAGCCTAATGTGTATTTTCTCTGCAAGAAGCCTGAGGTGTTGATTTCCTTCCAAACTGGAGAGGAACAGTTGCTTTGGAGGATTAGCTGATGTCATCTAATACAGTCATATGATTTTCTGCTATTAATAATCAAGTGTCTGGGAAACATTCCTACAGTAAATATTAAAAGTTAGTAAGATATGAAAAATATGGTTAGAAATTAATCATCTTGATCTGACCTCAGTTGATTACAAAAAAGTTAAAAATAAAACCCACAGAATTTTTTTAGTAGGTTAGAAACTTAGGATATAATGCAGTTATAACCGAAGATATCTAGGGATGTATCTAAAGTAACCACACATGAAAAACTAGCTAATTGACTGGAATTTTGATTATTTTTCCATATTTAAATCCTTATGGATTAATGAAAAGTAAAAAGGATCAGAAGTCCTTTATAGAATTGTCCAATATGGTTTATTCAAAAGGAAGGTCATTCCAAGGAGCAAGAGCTGGTGTTCTTTATTAACAATGCAATCTGTTTTGTTCAAGAATTTGCCAGTGTATTAGAGTTATTTTTGAAATGCAAAATGGAAATAATTTCATAGTTCTCTTTTTAAATTAGTTATTTACAACTGAATAATGCTTAGTTAATTATCTCCTTTTCTGTATGTAGGGTTTTATTTATATTTAAATGGAACTTGTACATATTAGTAATTAGTATAATTTGCCCCTGGAAGCAAAATGACTTAGAAATTAGTAAATCCTATTGATGGTTCTATAATTGAACTTTTCTAGAAATGAACTTGCTCTAATCATAAGAGGAGTTTGAAGTAAAGTAATAAGTCGAATCTTTGTATTAAGTTGGTAATGTTAAAAAACTATTTGCTATATTCACAGGAATAACTGTAAGTTTTCCCGTCTCTCCATGAGTCGATTTACAGCTGGATTTGGGGAGAACATTAGTTGGACACCATTGAGGCTGGGAAGTTGGTTCCTCTTGGGGTTTCACTCAGCTTCATAGATTACAACCTTTGAGTGAGAACACAATGGGGACGTGCCAGGAGAAGGATTTTACAAGTATGACTCATTTTATTTCTCCCACAAGCCCTATTTTATTTTGAAAATGCCCTAGTATGAACATTGCCATATACTTGCACCTAATACCAGTACCTAGGAATGTGGTTCCTCTAAATCACAGATAGAAGGAGGAAGAGAAGGATTAGGGAGGAAACAAGCGAGACTATTTTATTATACTGCCTTCCATAGAGATTTTTTCATGAGTCATTTAATTAACTCATTCTTTGACCCTCTGAACTTCCCATCCTATTTTGTTGTATTATCAAGTTGAATTAATACCTACAGGTAGTATTTTAAAATCTATTTTGTCAAACATTGATATGACAGTAACATAGTCTTAAACTTAAATGTAGAAATAATAATTTCATTCCAGCTTTTCTTATCTCTTCACACCTCGAATGACTCTTCTCCCCCATCCCATTGCTTTCTGAGTCATAGGCTAAGAAACCACACATAACTTTTTAAGGGCTCAGTTCCACAAAAACAGCAATATAGAGTTAGGCAGCAAGTGCTGTCTATTGTAGCAGAAAAGAAATTGCCCATAGATGAGAAGATGTGTTACTGGGTTTATTTAGGATGTGCAGGAAATGTCCTCTTTTGGAAAGAGGAGTCCAAACACTTGTGCAAAATATAAATCTTTTATTATAAAAATTTCATACTTAAATTTTGTCATGGCCTATTTCAAACAGACACAAAAGAAGAGAGAGCAAATAATGAACTTGTATTAATCAAGTTAAAAATTATCAAGATTTCATTGTTACTATTTTTTCTTTCCCTTTTTATTTTTGTGGCATTCTTTAAAAAGAAATCTCAGACATCATTTATATTCACTCTTACACACTTAAGTAGGTATCTCTAAAACTATGAACCTTTTCTGACACAAATACAACTCTATTATTATACTTTCTAATTTAACAAGAATTCATTGATTTCATCTAATACCTAATACATAATTACATATTCATGATTGTCTCAAGAATGCTACTTTATGGTTGTTTTGCTTGAAATAGGATCCAAATATAGTCCACATTTTCTATTTGGTTTTCTGCTTCTCCAATCTCTTTTAATCTGGAACAGTCCTCCCTTTATTTTTCAAATTCCTGCCATGGATTAGTTGTAGAAACTGGGTCAATTGTCCTAAGAACTTTCTTATATTTTGGATGTGACCTTTGCTTCCAATGTGGTCACAGCCTTTCCCATGTTTCTTCAGTGGAAGTCAACTTTTTTTAAATATTCATTTATTGGTGCATTGTAATTATACATTTTGATACACATCAGGGTAGCAGCATCATACATGCACACATTGCTCATTTAGCCCTCCCTCAAATCCCACCCCATTCCCTCCCCCTTCCCTCCCTTTTGTGCTCTGCATAGTGCTTGAGTCTTATAAGTTTGTGTATATACATCATGTGCTATAGTGTGTTTCCCTCCACCCCCCTCCCAACTCCCTCAGTTAGGTCACCTTCTTTGTTCATCTAAAGTTTTTTTCTTCTTTGTCGGGAGTCCCTTCTAAGTCCAATTCTATCTAGCTTCCACATATTAGGGGGGACATCCGACTTTTCACTCTTAGTGACTTACTAATTTCAGTTAGCGTAATGTTCTCCAGTTCTCTCCATTTCCCTGCAAATGATGTAATTTTGTTCTTTGTGGCCGCGTAAAATTCCATTGTGTACATATCCCATAGTTTTGTGATTCATTCATCTGTCGATAGACACCTTGTCTGGTTTCAAAGTTTGGCAATTGTGAATTGTGCAGCTATTAACATAGATACACATGCATTAGTCTGGTAGTTTGGTTTCAGTCCTTTTGGGTAGATGCCTAGAAGTGGTATTGCTGGGTCATACGGTAGGTTCATTCCCATTCTTCTGAGGATCCTCCACACTGTTTTCCACAGCAGTTGCTCTAATTTGCAATCCCACCAACAGTGTAGTAGAGTTCCTACTTCTCTGCATCCTCACCAGCATTTGTTGTTGTTTGTGTTTTTAATGATTGCCATTCTAATTGGCGTTAGGTGAAATCTCAGGGTAGTTTTGATTTGCATCTCTCTGATTGCTAATGAAGTTGAAGGAAGTCAACTTTTGAGACTTGATTAGATTCAGGATCATCTTGTCCAAGAACTACTCAGATGCATTCAGTTTAATTAAAAACATAACTGATATTTATTTTTCTGTGCTAAAGATCAGTTATGGAACCAAAGCAAGGAAGGGTTTAAAAAGCAAAACCAAGAGCATCCTGAGGGACAGTGAAACATTAGTTTTTGTTCACGGGTGAGCTTATTAATTACAATTTATTGGGGGAGGCATTTTCCCCACAGCAGAGTGGCATTTATCAGGGAGTTTTATGAGAAATTTTGTGACTGAGAGTAACAGAAAGTAGTGTTATATTTCTACATGTGCCTACTGCTGACCTGTCTACTGGACTTCTGTTGAACTCTCTACCTTAAGACTGCATTATTTCTCTATTATAGTAACTTTGTTCCCCTTTTATCAAAGTCTACTAAGTGAGCCATGATGGTTTCCATCTTTTTGGTGCAACGTTGCAATGGACTGAATGTTTACATCCCCTTAAAATTCATATGTTGCAATCCTAAAATGATGCTATTAGGAGGTGATGGTATTAGGAAATGACTAGGTCATGAGGGTGGGTTCCTTGTGAATGGGATTAGTGTCTCATAAAAGACACCCCAGAGAGCTCCCCTGCCCCTTTCATATGTGAGGATAGGGCTAGAAGGTGCCATCTATGAAATAGAAAGCACATGCATACCAGATGTCAAATCTTCAGTGCCTCGGTCTTAGAATCCCCAGCCTCCAGAACTGTGAGACATAAATTTCTGTTGTTTATAAGCCACCCAGTTTGTGGTACCTTTGTTATAGCAATCCATAGCTGAGTGTCCATCTAGCATAATGGCAGGGTAGTTAATTTTTAAATACCTTTATATCATTCAGTAGAAAATATAAGAGGTATGGGGACAATCATAAATATCAACAAATATTTGGAATCCCACTTTCTATCTAGTTTTAATTGACCTATAATGAACCAGAAGAATAAGTCCCATGCCAGCCATAAATAACTCTGGCTCCCCCTTTCAAATGAATGATTCCACTTTTCATGAAATGTTTACCCAGGCATTGGTTATTGTATTGATGTAATAGATGGCTGATCTGTAAATAGGGATGATTTTAGTAGCTAGAAAAAATTAATTTATGCTGATCAGGTAAGCTTCTAAAATTTGGGTTGTTTTATTTGTGTTCAGTCACAGTCAGTTATAAATTAGGAATCACACATTTCAGCCTAAAGAAGAAATCCTAGTAACGTGGTGCTTTGGATCTTTTCTGGTAAATTACCATGGCAGGCTCCCCCCAAAATGGGAGATACAGAAGGGTTTGTTTTCAATCCTTGGTAAAGCAGGATGATCTTGACAAAGTGTAGGTCACATTTTGATGACGGAGCCTGGGAGGCCCATCTAATTACACAGGAAAAATGGTCCCTTGAGTACACGTTGAAGGGACATAAAGCTAATTGGTATCAGTTACTGCCTGAATGTTTTTTTTTTGTCTAATTACAAAGAATAAACATTCTAGGTAGATTTAAGCAAATCCTGTGATGGTTCTGAATTGATTTATGACAAAATAGTTGGATCACAACTTGCATTATTAGTCACCTGTTCTTTTCCACCCCTGATATCTTGGGTGATTTTGAGGCTCTGGTTATATATATAACAGCGATAATTATGGAGGTAGCACTAGAATTCAATTGAGGCATGTGGGTTTGATGTGTTCGGGTTAATACTTTTTAGAAGGGTTGGGCCATACAAGAAATTCTGTAATGGACAGTGTTGGCAGTTGTGGCAACTGTTTATTTTTGTTAATTTCCCACATATAGAGGCCTTTTAGTGAGCTCAGGGTTGGTCTCCAGTGGAGATGGATAGTCACATAGCACAATTCTAAATATGCATTCATTGAGAAGTA
The DNA here is from genome assembly GCA_004027185.1 of Glis glis. Classification (NCBI taxonomy): domain Eukaryota; kingdom Metazoa; phylum Chordata; class Mammalia; order Rodentia; family Gliridae; genus Glis; species Glis glis. Next base: position 81,188 of record PVJS01000834.1, read on the forward strand.
TGAATCTATGGGTTGTTTGTTCTCGAGTTTAAGAGCAGCACTAGCAGATAGGAACACTTGAAATAATCCTTTTCAATATAGTTCCAAGGCTGACTGTCACTGGTGTCTTTCCCTCTGTAACCAATCTACTGGTTGTGCATTATGCTGGGGTGTTCACTGGTATCTCTTAGGAAATGCAATTTGAATCTTTTGATTATGACTTTGTATATGACATTAAGATTTGAAAACACCCAACAAGATCATGATGTAACAAGGTAATGTTGGTCAGCAAAGGAGTGAGAATTAATGGGGCTTTTGTGGTGTAGACTGCATAAACATTAAGGCCAGGGTAGAAATTTAGGATAAGGAGGTTTGAATTCTTTTGTAAATAAGAACTGTTCTGATTTTAAGTACCATTAATTTATAACTTTTAGGCACATTTCTTTTATTATATATCTTTAAAGACAAAACAAACAACAACTGTGAAACATCTCTAATACTCTGTAATAATTTTTTGTTTGTATAGTATGGGGATGGAAATCCTGAAGCCATTTTGCATACATAGTAAGATTAAGAAAATGAATAAATCTAATCTCATTGTTGGGAGCCAGGGTTCTCACCGAGGAAGGCAGGATAGAATACACATATGGATTATATACATGTATACATACATACACACACATTTCTTAATTCATGATTTAAAATATACCATGTTGACACTAAATTCTATATTTATTTCTTAGGTATATCCATTGACTGGGCTTAGAAGCCATTGCTCCCTGGTACAATGAGCATAGCAAGCACTGTGTCAGACAATATTCTCACTGCCAGTGACCCGATGAGCCTGACCACACACAACTTAAGAGGGAGGAAGATTTATTTGCTCACAGTTCTTGGAGATTTCAGGATTCAGTCCATGTGAGGCCAGGTTTGTGGAGCTCAGGGCATGGTGTCAGGAAGCAGAGAGAGGGAGAGTTCAAGGCTTTACTCTCACATCACAGAGGCTGGAGGCCAGAAACAGAGTGGGTAGGGAGAGGAGGAAGGATATATAATCTCCAAGGCCACACCCACAGGCACCCCTCCTTAGTAACCAAGCCCCTATTCTAACATTTCTACCTTGTTTCTGTGAGGGCTAGGGGGACATTCTAAGTCCAAACCATTACAAGCATCCAGATTTTGTTTTAGAAATACCACAATATCATTCTCTATTAACAAGAAGTAAGATAGGATGAATACCCGGGAAAGCAGGATGATCTTGTCAAAGTATAGGTCACATTTTCATGTGGTCAGCATGAGAAGACTAAAGTACATAGGAAAAAGAGTTCCTAAGGGTGTGTATTGAGGGGACATACATTTGTTCATATTATTGTAAAGAATACACTGGGTATATTTAAACAAAAAGTAATAGTTTCTGAATAGTTTAGAGATGTGGCTGACTCCAGAGTTGGGATACAGGAAGTTCAAGATGCGTCTGAAACATTTTATTGTGTTAAAAAGTAAGGAAGTCCGCCGGGTGTGGTGGTTCACGCTTATAATCCCAGTACTTGGGAGGCTGAGACAGGAGAATCCCAGGTCCGCGGCCAGCCTCAGCTACTTAGTGAGGCCCTTCGCAACTCAGTGAGATCCTGTTTCAAAATAAAGAATAAAAGATAGGGCTGGGGGCATAGCTCAGATGTAGAATGTCCCTGGGTTCAATCCTCAGTACTGCAAAAAAAAAGTAAGGAAGTCCTAAAAAAATTAACAGAGATCATAGAAAGGACAAAGGAGCTAGTTTAAATGGATTTTGATGGTCAAATCTGGGACAATCTAACTATCAACACAAATATAACAGTAATGGATGAGAATCCATTAAATAAAATAAGAGCCCATGAGTTTCTACTGAAGCTGATGAAATAAATGGGAGAAAAGCAAAAAACTCTTTATTATCACCATCATGCAACTGCTAATAGTAATAACTGACTCAGGCAGGACTCATTAATAAATGCTAGAACCACTGGATGAAAATTTGATCGGGAACAGATAATTACACTGTCTCAAAGCATTTCCCCACCAATCATTTATTAGTTACAAAGGGAATGTTGATGATTTCACATGGAGAAATCTCGTGGAAGCCATCTGAACCAAGTGATGGAAGCTAATAGCACTAGTCATGTGATAAACTAACACCATGTGTCTCTTGGTGTTCAGATGCACGAAGAAGGAGATAACATTAGTAATGTGGTATTCCTGCCCAACAATGCAAAACAAATTGTGACAAAACGTCAAAAAAGTCCATATTGCAGGAGAGTTCATTAAAAAACTAGCCTGTATTCTTAAAAAATATCAATGTCATAAAAGCAAAAAAAAAAAAAGGTGAGAAACTGTTCCAGGTTAAAGGAAATTAAAGAGACATAGCAATTGCAGTGGGTGATCATGGATCAGTTTCTAGATCAAGAAAAGCAAATTACATAAAGGTTGTTTTGAGATAATTGGTGCAATTGGAATAAAACTATATTATGACATTATATAGATATTTGATTTTCTGAATTTGATTACTGTACTGTTGGCTATGTGAGAGGATGTTTACATTCTTAGAGGCAATAAACACAAAAGCATTTAGGAATAAAGGATCATCATATCTGCAATCAGCTTTCAAATGGTCTAGCATTAGTAATAATGATAATGCTTTATATGAATGTATGACTATATTTATATATGAGGGAGAAAGAAAAATATGAAGAAAATGTGTGAAATGTTTATAATTAGTGAGTGTAGGTAAGGGGTATATAGGGATTCTATGAAATATCTGTACAATTTCCTATAAATTTTGATTTTTGGAAATAAAAGTATAAAAAGATATCATTAATTTATTTTACCTTTTCAGAGCTCTGAGGCTGATAGTCAATGAAGGTTTTGTTTTAAAAGAGGCACCAATAGCCTATTAGGCATTTCTTCCTCCAAAGTTACACTTTCAGCGAGGGAAAACTTCAATCTAACTAGAAAATGTAAAAATTATTATTAAAACCTATGCAAGGCTTTGTGATTTGGGCAATTAAACAAACACATTTGTGCATACTGAAATTATCCTTGAAGTGGGGTTGTGAGTACTACCCTACATTTATAGTTTATCTTGAGTTATGACAACTGCATAAAAGGCAAGATTTGGTCATGGTACTTGCATAAAATTAGATATGTACAGTAGTGGAACAGAATGGAGTGCTCAGAAGAAAATCCATACGTTTATAGTCAGTTGATCTTCAATAAAGGTGCCACATGATGTACCTTTGTGGAAAAGAAACACATTCTTCCACCCACTTCCCTGGTTATTTAGTCATTGGGCTTGGAATGAACCTTCTTGGTTCTCTAGCTTTTCAGGTGGCCCCTTCTCAGGCTCTACAATCACATGAGTTAATTTCTCTAATAAATCATCTATCTATCTATCTATCTATCATCTATCTATCTATCTATCTATCTATCATCTATCTATATCTATCTATAATCTTCTATCATCTATTTATTTCTTCTTGGTTTTATCTCACAGAAGAATCCTAACAAAATTGTTTTATAGTACACAGTTGTCCCTTGGTATTTGTGGAGGATCTGTTTGGGAATTCCCCTCAAACCCAAATTCATGGTTGCTCAAGTCCCTTATATAAAATGATGTAGCATTTGCATGTAACTTAATATCATCCTATATATTTAAACTCACTACTAGATTACTTATAATACCTAATTCAATGTAAATGCTATGTCAATAGTTGTTATACTATATTCTTTAGGGAATAATAATAAGAACAAAAAGCTGTACATGTTCAGTATAGAGGAATATTTCTCTCCAAATATTTTCAATCTGTGGTTGGTTGAATCCACAGATGCAGAACTCATGGATACAGAGGGCCAACTGTATTTTGAAATCAAACAGTGTGATGCCTTCAACTTTGCTATTTTTCCTCAAGATTGTTTTGGTTATTCAGGTTTTTTTAGAGTTCTATACATATTTTAGAGTTGTTTTTCTTATTTCTGTAAAAATGTCATTGAAATTTTGATAGGGATTGCACTGAATCTGTACAACAGTTTGAATAGTACAGACATTGTAACAATATTAAGTCTTCTAATCCATGAACATGGTATATTATTCTATTTGTGTAATCTTCAATTTATTTCATCAATATTTTTAAAGTTTTCATTGTACAGCTTTTGCCTTTCACCTCCTTGGTTAAATTTATTCCTAAATATTTTATTTTATTTTTGATGCTCTTCTAAATGGAGTAGCTTTCCTGGTTTCTTTTTATTTTTTATATGCTTTGGTGCATTATAGTCTCACATCATAATGTAAATCATGTTGACAGTGACATACATGCACACAGCACTTGGTGGTCCCCCCTCCTCCCAATCTCCCCCCTTCCCAATACAGAGTACTGAGATTGACATTGGTATTTTCACATATATATACATAGTCAATGGTAGTAATTCCATTAATGAACCTCAGTCTTCCCCCTCCCCTTCCTTTAGACCACCTCCCTGGCTCCACTGAGGTTTCTCCTTCATTATTTGGAGTCCCTCTGGAATCCTAATTACTCCATAGCTTACGCATATTATATAAAACATATGAACCTTCACTTTCTGTGACTGGCTAATCTCACTTAACATAATGTTCTCCAGGTCCTTCCATTTTCTTGCAAATGACATAATTTTGTTCTTCTTTATTGCTGAGTAGAATTCCATTGTGTGTATATCCCATAATTTTATAATCCATTCATCTGTTGATGGACACCTAGGTTGGTTCCATAATTTGGTTATTGTGAATTGTGCTGCTATTTTTTATTTATGCATGGATATGCATAAATTACTGCAGTTCTCTGATTTCAGTCCCTTTGGAAAGATACCCAGGAGTGGTATAGCTGGATCATATGGTGGATCCATTCCTGATTTTCTGAGGAATCCCCACACTGACCTCCATAGTGGCTGAACTAATTTGCAATCCCATCAAGAGTGTAGAAGAGTTCCAATTTCCCCACATCCTCACCAACATTTATTGTTTTTTTGACTTCTTGATGATTGCCATTCTGATTGGCGTTAGATGGAATCTCAGTGCAGTTTTGATTTGCATCTCCTTGATTGCTAATGATGTTGCACATTTTTTTTTTTTTTGCGGTACCGGGGATTGAACGCAGGGGCGTTCTACCTCCGCGCTACACCCCCGGCCCTATTTTTTTTTATGCTTTATTTTTGAAACCGGGTCTCACGAAGTTGCGGAGGGCCTCACTAGGTAGAGAGAGAGGGGGAGAGAGAGAGAGATCGCGTGCGCATGCATGCTGAGGTTGGCCGCGGACCCGGGTCCTCCAGTCTCCGCCTCCCAAAGTACTGGGATTACAAGCGTGCGCCACCACGGCCGGCCTGATGTTGCACATTTTTTCATGTATTTATTGGCCATTTGTATCTCTTCTTTTGTGAAGTGTCTATTCAATTTGATTGCCCATTTTTTGATTGGGTTATTTGTTTTTTTAGTGTAAAGTCTTTTTAGTTCTTTGTATATTCCAGATATTAGTCCTCTATCAGAGGGATAGCTGGAAAAGATCTTCTCCCATTCTGTAGGCTTTCTCTTTAGACTTGATGGTTTCCTTTGATGAGCAGAAACTTTTTAGTTTAATGCCATCCCACTTATTAATTCTTGTTTTAATTTCCTGAGCTTTGGGGGTCTTGTTGAGGAAGTTTCTACCTGTGCCTATAGGTTAGAGTGTTGGACCTATGCCCTCCTCTAGTAGCTTCACAGTCTCTGGTAAAATTTCCAAGTCTTTGATTCATCTCAAATTGACTCCTGTGCAGGGTGAGAGGTAAGGACTTAATTCCATTTTTCTACAACTGGATAACCAGTTTTCCCAACACCAATTGTTGAAATGGCTGCCTTTTCTCCAATGTATGTGTCTGGCTCATTTGTTGAAAATCAATTGACTATAAGTATGTGGATTTGTTTCTGTATCTTCTATTCTCTTCCATTGGAATATGTGTCGGTTTTTGTGCCAATACTATGCTGTTTTTATTACTATAGCTCTGTAGTATAATTTGAAGTCAGGAATTGTGATGCCTCCTGCATCCTGGTTTCTTTTTAAATAGTTATTTGTTAGCCGGGTGTGGTGGCGCACCCTTGTAATCCCAGTACTTGGGAGGCGGAGACTGGAGGATCCGGGTTCACAGCCAGCCTCAGCTACTTAGTGAGGCCCTCTGCAACTTCATGAGACCCGGTTTCAAAATAAAGGATAAAAAATAGGGCCGGGGGTGCAGCGCGGAGGTAGAACACCCCGGGGTTCAATCCCCGGTACTGCAAAAAAAAATAGTTATTTGTTGGTTTATAGAATGCTACCAATTTTTGTATGTTGATTTGTATCCTGAAACTTTACTGAATTCATTTAGTAGTTATAATTGTTTTTCAATGGAATTTTTATGGTTTTCTATAAATAAGATCATGGCATCTGCAAAGAGTGAGAATTCCATTTATTCCTTTCCTATTTGGATGCCTTTTATTTCTTTTTCTTGCTTAATTGCCATAGCTAGGACTGTCTGTACTATGTTGAATAAAAGTGTGAGTGGGCATCTGTTTTGCTTCTGGTCTCAGACAAAAAGTTGAAAGCTTTTCACCATTGAGTAAGGTAGTAGCTATGGGCTTCCCACATATGGTTTTTATCATGTTGAGGTACATTCTTTCTATAACAAATTTCTTGAGAGTTTTAGTATGAAATGATGTTGATTTCTAAATTTTTATTTATTTACTGGTGCATTATAATCATACATCATGATGACGTTCAGGGTGGTAGAGGCATAGATGCACACATCACTCATTTAGCCCTGATTCCCACCCCATTCTCTCCCCTTCCCTCCTTCTCGTGCTCAGCATAGTGATTGATTTTTGATAAGTTTTTATATGTACATCATGTGCATTAGGGTGTTTCCCTCTCCTCCCTCCCATCTCCCTCAGTTAAGTCGCCTTCTTTACTCAACTAAGGTTTCTCCTTCTTTGGCTGGAGTCCCTCCTATGTCCAATTTTCTCCCTAGCTTCCTCATATTAGGGAGAACATCCGACTTTTCATGTTTGTGACTGACTAATCTCACTTAGCATAATGATCTCCAATTCCATCCATTTCCCTGCAAATGACATAATTTGTTCTTTATGGCTGAGTAAAATTCCATTGTGTACATATCCCATAGTTCTGTAATCCATTCATCTGTTGATAGAAATCTTGGCTGGTTCCATAGTTTGGCAATTGTGAATTGTGCAGCTATAAACATAGATAAACATGCATTAATCTAGTAGTTTGGTTTCCATTCTTTTGGTAGATACCCAGAAGTGGTATTGCTGGGTCATATGGTAGGTTTATTCCCAGTCTTCTGAGGATCCTCCACACTGTTTTCCAAAGTGGTTGCACTAATTTGCAATCCCACCAACAATGTATTAGAGTTCCTACTTCTCCACATCCTTGCCAGCATTTGTTGTTATTTGTGTTTTTAATGATTGCCATTCTAATTGGTGTAGGTGAAATCTCAGGGTAGTTTTGATTTGCATCTCTCTGATTGCTAGTGATGTTGAACATTTTTCCAACATTTATTGGCCATTTGTATTTCTTCTTTTGTGAAGTGTCTATTTAGTTCACTTGCTCATTTTTTGATTGGGTTATTTGTTTTTTAGTGGTGAGTTTCTTGAGTTCTCTATATAGTCTAGATATTAGTCCTCTCTCAGAGGGGTAGCTGGCAAAAATCTTCTCCCATTCTGGTGGATCTCTGTTGAGGTTCTTGATAGCTTTCTTTGCTGCACAGACGCTCTTCAGTTTATTGTGCCTTTGGTGTCTTGATGAGGAAGTTTTTACCTGTGCCTATGTGTTGAAGGGTTGGACCTCTGCCCTCTTCGAGTAGCTGCAAGGTCTCTGGTCTAATTTCCAGGTATTTGATCCATCTTGAATTGACTTGTGCAGGGTGAAAAAGTGGAGTTTATTTCCATTTTTTTGCATATGGTTAACCAGTTTTTCCAACACCATTTGTTGAAGAGGCTATCTTTTTTCCAGTGTATGTTTTTGTCTCCTTTGTCAAAAATCAAGTGTCTGTAAGTATGTGGATTTGGCCATTCCTCCAAAAGTGACCTACATATTCAATGCAATACCCAATTAAACTACCAAGGTCATTCTTCACAGACTTAGAAAAATCATTCCTTAAATTCATTTGGAACAACAAAAAACCCAGAATAGCCAAAGTAGTTCTCAGCAACAAGAACCATGCAGGAGGCATCACAATACCTGACTTCAAACTATGCTACAAAGCCATAGTAATAAAAACAGCATGGTATTGGCACAAAAGCAGATACATAGACCAATGGAGCAGAATGAAAGGATGTTGAATTTTGTTAAATGCTTTCTCTGCATCTTTTTAAAGGATCATAAGAATTTTATCCTTTATTCTGTTAATGTTGTGTGTCACATTTATTGATTTGTGTATGTTGGACAATCCTTGCATCCTAGGGTTAAATATCACTGTTCATAGTGTATGACCCATTTACGGGCTGTTGAGTTGGTTTATTCATATTTTGTTGAAGATATTGGCATCTATGCTCATTAAGGATATTGGTCTATAATTTTCTTATAGTCTCTTTATCTGGTTTTGGTAACAGGGTGATTCTGATTTTGTAAAAGTGATTAATTCAACTTTTTAGTTTTATATTTTCATTGATTTTTTTTCTTATGTAGGATATATTACTAGTTTATAATATTGTTTTACTCAATATTAAATATACACATAATTTAATATTATCACATATACATGATTACATTTTATTTGATCATATTAACTATTAAATTTTACTACTTAAAAGTAAATTTTCTTGCATATTTGAATTATTCTAATATATGCATATATATAATTTCAAAATAGCAGTAACGATATTACTAATGATTTGACCTCTAAGATTTTTTTCAAACTTTATTAGTTCATGCTAAGATTCTGCTAAGTATAAAAAGTCAAAATACTATGTGGAGAAATAATTTGTATGTGTGTTTATGTCTCTAATTTGATATATAATTAGATGTTTTTACTTTGTTTTGGTATGTTGGGGCCTTTGCTTTAATTCCAATACCTTCTATTGCCTTCTGTTTCTCCTTCCATAGATACTTTTTTTTTAACCAGTTTTTGGTTAGTACAAAATATTCTTTTTCCAAGTATAACTTGCTAAACAAATATGAAATTTTCATATATAAATGATATCATATGTACTATACCATATATACTATTTTTCATTTAATAATATACCCTGGAGATTATTTCAAACCAGGGTATAGCATTCGTCTTCATTCCTTTCTATGCTATATGATACTTAGTTTGTTTAACCAGACCCTACTGATAGACATTTGAGTTGTTTCTAGTTTCTAGTACTAAAAATAATTCTGCATCAAGTAACCTTGTATGTAAAACATTTCACTGTTGTGCCACTTTTTGACATATTTCCAGGTGTGGGATTACAGAGTCAAAAGAAAAATGTATAAATAATTTTTACAGATATTGCCAAATATCTCTATATAGCTTTTTTTCTGCATTACCACCTCTCATATAATTGCTCCATTACAAAAAACATATATTAATTTAAATTATTGGCAGTCTTATAGGTGAGGAATGATACCTTAAATTTTAATTTATGATAGTAACTTAATTTTAATTTATGATTAGGTTGATCATCTCATATGTTTCATTTTTTTTTCTGTGTTTTGTTTGCTCACATTTTGGCCTATGGTCTATATTTTTCCCTTCATTTTTAGGATGTCTTCATATCACAAAAATATTATTCCTTAGTCTATGATATGTATAAATTATATTTTTCTAAGTTTGCCCTTTATATTTGTTTTTAGTATTATTTTTATATAAAGTTTATATGTTAGTACAGTCAAATTTTATTTCTTTTATTGCTTTTCAATTTTGAACTAGGAATATTTTTCAACTCCCAACAAATAAAGAAATTTGTCTTTATTTTTCCATTGGATTTTGTCTTTAATTCTATTTTATTTTCGTATTTTAGATCTCTGATCTATTTGTCAGTGTGAGATGAAGATCCACTTTTATCTTTTTCCTTTGTTCCAACACCATTTAAAAATATCTATTTTTCTCATTGATTTACAATGCCACCTTTGTCATATAAAATAATGTATTTTTAAGGTTCAAATGTTCATACAACTATCTCTGGTGTCAGAGCTATATGTTGTTTCTAATGTAAACAGCCTTCATTTAAAATAATATCAACTATCACAGGCTTGAAGCCAGCCTGTGGTAACTCAGCCAGACCTTGTTTCAAAATTTAAAAAAAGGGCTGGTAATGTAGGTCAGAAGTAGAGCACTCCTGGGTTCAGTCAGTAAAACACACACACACACACACACACACACACACACACACACGTGTGCACGCACACACTCAACAAAAACTCATCCTTGAATTTAGTTATAGATATTTCATGCTGGGTCTTGTTGAAATGCAAATACTTTAGATTAAAAACAAAAGCAAAACTTAAAAAGACACTATCATATACAATACTTCAAAGATATATAAGACATAGACTAATTAGAAGCATAATTTAATGAGAGATAGTACACAAAGAGATTATTTCAATGTATTTTCAATATAAAGGTTATTATTAACCTATGCCCAACATCTGCAAAAATCTATATGTGGACATGAATTCTTCAAAAACAAGATGTACTTGGGAGACTGAGACAGGAGGATCGCAAGTCCACGGCCAGCCTCAGCTACTTAGTGAGGCCCTCTGAAACTTAGTGAGACCCTTTTTCAAAATAAAGAAGAAAAAAATAGGGCTGGGGGTGTAGCTTGGAGGTAGAATGCCCCTGGGTTCAATCCCCAGTACTACAAAAACAAAAAACAAAAAACAAAAAACAAAAAACAAAAAACAAAAAACAAAAAACAAAAATCAAACAAACAAAAAACTAAGAAGACAAAAATTACATTTAATTTGTTTATTCTTTGGTTATTATTAGTGTTGTTTGTTCTAATTCTACATAGATCTAAAAGACTAGTAAGTCAAACTGAATAGATTTAGAACCATACATAAATATGGAAAGAGAAAATTACACAGATTTAGAACCATACATAAATATGGAAAGAGAAAATTACACATATGGAAGACAGATCACAAAGCTAATGGATTCTTTGGGTTCTGGTGAAGAAGGAACTCTGAATTTCATATTTAAGGCCAGAGTATATTGTGAAATCCTAGAAACTTTGAATTCTTTCCATATTTAGTACCTGAGAATTTAACCACTTAAGTAGAGGTTTGTTCCCTATGGTGAATTGTCACTCCCAGGGTTGACAGATGAGATAGAACAATGTTTAACCTTGTGGTCAGATGTTGCTTTCTGCCTGAGGCTTTAATTTTAATTGACTCCCTACCCTACTTATCAAGAGTTCAGGAAGACTTTTATTATGGGGAAAAGAGTAGCTTCAGTTTTCCACTAGAAGGTTAATTAAACTTCAGTTTTCATTCCTTCTTGCTTGGTGTTTGAGTGATTGGAAGAACTTTTCCTCATCTGTCAGATGCTGGGGAAACTAACTGGAAAATGGATTCCTGGGACAAAGACGTATGGGCCTTTTTCCTAACATTGAAGCTTTTCAGGAAGAGCTGTGGGCAAATATATTTCGCCTTCAGAACAAATCTCGATCCCACAATAGCACTGTGTATTGAAATGCTACCCTGGGGAGCAAGGTGATAGAAAGCCATGTTAAAGAGATGTCTTAGTTAACAGCCTTGGTGAGAAACAGCCTGTCATTTCTCAATCAATGTCATTTCCAAGTCCTGCAAGGAAATTATTTGTGGGGAGTGGTTATCTCACAATTCATATATCATTTTGATCCACACCTGCCCTCTAGGTTTGGTCAGATGGATTTAGAGATTTAATTAAAAATGATATCACTTTCAGCTGCTTTTTTTTGGAGTTTGGAGTGTTCATATGACCTCTCAAACCTAGTTGTGTTTATATTCATGGAATTACTTTATTCACTTTTTAAGTCAGGTTAAAAGGAACATTTGAATATATATCATGGAGCATGATAAAATTATGAAAATCAGAGATGGAAAGAAAAATGAAATTGGTCACCCAATTAGCAAGACTCACCTATTTTCACCTTCTACTGTCCTTTTATCTGAAGAGGATGCAGAGGCCTATTTTTTTCTCAAGGGTGTCCACATCAGTTGATTCTTTTTGATGTTTGACTAATCAAAGAGATGACCTATATCTCATATTAATAGGTATAATTTTTGAGTACTTGCCTTGTACTAGTGTTTAACACATACCTTACCTAATTTGATTTAATGTCAACCTTAGGAGATAGGTACGACTGTCCCCACTTTACAGATGTGGAATCCTAGGGCTAGGAGAATCTAAAAACTTGTAAAATAACAAAACCACTAAGATTTGAATACAGGTCTTTCTGATTTCAAAGCCCACGTTCTCAGTAACTATGCTTTATTTATATGAGAACCTCCCAAAGTGCTAAAATTTGGAAATTTATTTGGACTTAAAATATATGTTAGAAATTCGATGTGGTATCTTGGAGAATTAATGAGATGAAGTCATGACCAGTGATTGGAGGTTTGGATGCCTGAAACTATGGATTTTAAGAATGAATGTTATCTATGTGTCAATGAATGGATAAATATACTGGTTTTTTTGGTATTATAAATTGAACTCAGGGGGCATTCTACCTCTGAGCTATACCCCCAGTCTTTTTTACTTTTTATTTTGAAACACTAAATTTCTGAAGATATTACTAAGTTGCTGAGGCTGGCCTCAAATCTGTGATCCTCCTGCCTCAGCCTTCCAAGTACTGGGATTACAGGCATGCACCGCCATGCCTGGCTGGGCTGTTTTTGACTGAGAAATTAGTATTTATGCACACACAGATACACAGATATAGATATCTAGGACTTTCTGAGCTGGTTGATGGGATTGTTGCGTGCTCTCTGCTGGTTATCAGGAATTCAGCATACAATTTTCTATAGGACCAATGTTGCATGACCTGATTATGTATTAAGACCAACCCATAAAAATCCATTACTTGAAACTAATAACAATAGCTACTACACTGATCTTAGCCAATATGATGAGAAGCAGTAGAAAAAAAATCTCCATTTTTTTATCTGTTTGCTTATGATTATATTCTCAGACTCAAGGATTGTGTCTGGAACACAGTAGACAATCAACAATATTTTGTGGAATAAATAAGCAAATAAATGAGTGAAAGAAACTGAAGAATAATACACATCACAATAAAGACTTAATTGTTATTTATGTTATTGTTTCCATTGGAAAATACATTCAGAATTCTAACTTGGGATGTCAGTAACTTTCCTCTCCTCTCTCCTTTCCTGAATACAGAAGCATGAGTGGAGACTTCATCAGCCACTAGTTTATTTTGCACAGTTTGAGATCAGGTCTCCAGCAGGCCTGAAATCACTGTGTTAGAATGAAGGGCTGAGAAGAGGATGGATCATCAGGGTTAGGAGTGAAGGTGTTAGGTGGTGGGGATGTGGACCAGGTTTGTGTGTGAAAAGAAAGGTGGGGGGGAGGGAAATCTTCATTGATGGTGAGGTAGAAAGAACTTCTGTACCTGGCTGGGACAGCCCTCAGCACATAATAATCGTGTGTAAATCAGACGGTGTGTGTGTACATGTGCCTAATAAGAAGGACTCATTTTTATTGTAGATGACAGCAATCAGTCTCAACATTTTATAGCCATGGCACAAGCATGTGCATTCAAACTTCACATCCCAAAACATTAGAAGCAATCCTCAAGAGAGGGAGGGGACTCAGCTACACTAGACAAGCAGGATTTGTCAGTTAAGCAACTGCTTTTACCATAAAACTAAGGAAAATATAGCTTTTAATTCCATTTTGATTCATGCATATTTCCTGAGAAGAGTTCCACAAAAGAAAATGATGACTTGTGAGGCAAATAAAGTCCAAGGAAACAGAGGGCCCATGTGGGAGTACTTAGAGGTGGGCTCACAATTATATTTGCATTATCAGCATTGATACCAAAAAATATTAGAATGTCTGGAAGAAGTGGAACATATTTTATTTCTCTCCCAGTTCGCATATGTTTCCCAGAAGATCTGAGGTCTCTAAAATTTGTGTGAAAATTCCTTGTGATTACATCAGTACGATTCAGGTTTTGCAGTGTTTTGTTTTTTTTTATTGGTGCATTGTAATTATACATCTTGATAAAGTTCAGGGTGATAGAGGCATACATGCGCACAGTACTTTTTGAGCCCTCCCCTAGTTCCCACTCCACTCCCTCTCCTTCCCCACATTCCAGTGCTCAACACGTTGATTAGCTTTGATAATTTGTGTATGTACATCATGTCCGTTGAGGTGTTTCCCTCTTCAAGTCCTTCCCCGCCCTCCCGCTTCCCTCAGGTCTCCTCCATCACTCCACTTGGGTTTCTCCTCCTTTGTCTGGAGTCCCTCCTGTGTCCCAATTTCTCCCTAGCTTCCGCATATGAGGGACAACATGCAGCGTTGTTTTAAGAATCGTCTTTGGATCAATAACCAAGTCATTTCTTAGCAGAAAGCTTGTTAAAAAAGTAAGCTCTTTAAGTCTTTCAGTCCAGGAAGATAGTTTGGTGCATTATAGTAGCACTATTACAGTAAAATGTTCCAGACAGCCTTTCTTTCAGGAAGTGCACAAATCTAAGTCCCAAACTATTCAAGTGCATTCGGAGGCTCTCAAAGTAGAATCATTCCCATCTGGAGTATTCTAAGAACAACTTCAATTTAAAGTTTCCCTTGTGAGTTCTGAAGTAAATGAATTAAAACATGAGTCTTTGAGTTTCTCACATTTCTTTTAGCATTTCCTTTCTTTTGGAATATATTTCTGTATTGATCAGCAATTATTTGATTGTCACCAAAAGCACTCAATTAAGCAAAATTGGAAATACGTTGAAAGGGTGCAGTGATCTAATGAGGGAGGTGAAGTCAGTCCTTGCAGGGAGCGGGAGTCAGAGGTGGAGTCATTCTGATCCACTTTGGCTTTGCTCTCCGTCTCCCTGACTTTGGGTCCACATGGTGTTTCTGTGCTCCTGTGCGTGTGTACTCGCATGTTCTCCCTCCTTCCCTCTCCCTCTTCCTCTCCCTCTCCTTCTCCTTCTCTCTCCCTCTCTCTCCCTCTTCATTTTTCTCTTCCTCAGCAGTGTGACTTACTTATGTACATAGTGGAAAATGGCCTTCCCAGACCCTGTGCTCTCATTCCCATGTTAATAAAGACAATTTGGAATCACCAAATAAATTCCTGGGAGGGAAGATCTGACTGACTGGTTTGGATGAGGTTTCCACGATTAAAGGCTGCATTAGGGGAAATTTCAGAGACTAAACCAACAACAAATATTTATGTAACATTTACTATTAGCCACACACCATTCTGAGTGCTTTACATATATCTGCTCATACAGTAGGAAGACGTTGGATAGCCTATGTCTCTAAAGGTATCCACAGCATTTGAGCCCTTCTCAGAGTCTCGGTGGCCCTTTTAGTGATTATTCCCCCATGTGTGTTCAAATAATATCCTGATGTTACTTGTGGCTTATGTTTAAAGAAAAGAAATTCTTATTAATATATATATATTGGGTAGCCTGAGATTTTATCTTTATTCTCTCTCCAACTCGAGGTTGGTCTTGGTATTCTTAATCTTTTTTTATGGTCATAGCAATTCCTAGAGAAGTGGGCTCCCTTTTGCTGGGTCTCCTATACTGGCAGGACAGAATGGTTCTATGGCAAGAATGAGGTCACTGGGGTCAGTTAGAAGAGGGTGTAAATCCTGGCTGTTGCTTCTAGCCCTGGAATCTTGGTCAAATCTTTTAACTTCTTTGACTCTTGGTTTCCTCAAGTCAAGATGCAGAATATGTATGTTACATGTAGGACTAAAAGTAATGTTTATAAAGGACCCAGCACATAGTAGGCCTTGATATTTCTCAATATATAGAGATGCTTCTTGACTTATTTTATTTTTACTTTTGTTACTTGACTTATGATGGAGTTCCATCTCTATAAGACTATTGTAAATTGGAAAATTCATATGTTTAAATTTCCCTTAATACGCCTAACCTGTTGAGCATCACAGCTTAGCAACACAGTATAGTTTTAAAATCTTATCCTTTGGAAAAATATTGCATCTCTCTGCAAGGGAAAGTTGTTCTAATTTGTTTGATTGAATACATGCAATTTATGCTTTTCAACACAGGGGATTGTTGCCTACAGGCACACGCAGCATCAGTGAAGGAAAATGACTCCCTAATTATGACCTCAGAAACTGACAATAAGTCAAAAGCAAAGAAAAGCCATTTCCTTCTGCAGTATCCAAGGGGATTAATCATAGACTTAGAAGGAACTGAATTTGGACCTTTGAAAAAGTTGACTCTGATAAAAATGTGAATCAGAAAACTGAGTAGGTCACAGATGCCTCCTGCAATCTAAGGCAGGGCACAGCTGGTGTGCACCTTTGTGAGGATTGCTTCACTTTTCAAAACAAGTTTGCCCCATAGAGTGAAGACTGTGAGTTCAGCTTCCAGAAAATTAGGCAACAATTGCCCACAAGTGGCATTACCAACCCAGAGAACTCACAATCTAATTCATGCTTAGAGAAAAATTTCTTTTTGGTAGGGGTGGGGAAAAGCCCTATATGAGACCGACTATCATTTTGACAACTTCTGGTTTGGGAGCTGAGCTGACAGCATGATCTCTCAACATAGCTCCATAGATGTACTGAGCCACCTGGAGAGACAAGAGCTTGGGAAGGTGGGACAGCTGCTGTGACTTCCTCTTTCCACATCTGTCCAGCTCCTTTAGCTCTGGCTACTGGACCGGAGAACACAGGTTCCCATGCACCTCAGACTGTGGGGTCACTTCTGTTTCTCATGGACCACAAGGGGCTTCAGGGAACCTAGATCTGAAGCCCATCCTTACATTAACCCTCTCGATGGTCAGGACCTAGTTTACTTCCAGTATCCAGCTCTTGCCTATTTCTTGTGGGCAGGTCGCTGCCTCACTTCAGTAGCTGAATCACTATCACATGATTCTCCATCTGCCTTTATCTTGGTTTCTTCTAAAACTGCAGCTCTGCATTGCCCCAGTGCCACCTTCCCAGGGACTGGAGGGCAGGGCCAGAGTCACAGTCACCATGCCCACCTATGTGCTTTCTACTGATCTGCTTCTGATTTCAAGACACCTCACTACTGTGCTCCAGCGTGCTGGGGCAACCTCGGATGTTGCTGTGCTGTAGACTGTAGGATACAGCCAGAACCGTTTCTGTGTTGTTCCGTATTATTTCTCCAGGATCCTGCCTGGGCCCTGGCACACACTAGGTGTTCAATAAAATTTTTAATTTTACTTTTGCTGTTGCTGCTAATACCTGCTCTAGTCATCTGTGCTGCTCTGACTAATCCATCTTATCTGGTTCTGGTCACCAAATGTCTGACTCTCCCGCTGCTGATTGATTCCCAATACTGACATACATAATTTAGTTGGAGTACCACGCTAGTGCTAATTATTATTCATAGGAATACTTAGCACTTTTCATCATCGAAATGTCTTCCAATTTTAGTTAATTAATCAACCACAGATTTGTGCGGAGGTGAGTATAAAATCTGATGTGTGATGATAAATCATTGCAGAATAGCATGATAGTTTTTAATAGGAAAGAGATAAATGTGAGGATGATTTCAGATTAACTATTATAGGGAAGTCAACCTGAGCAGTGTGTGGTGACCCCCAGAGTTCCTCAGATTAGTTGTACATGAAGAGTGAGGGACACCTGGGTTTAGTTTTGAATCCACCAATTACTGCATGTCTTGGGCAGTTTTATTAGCCAAAGATACCTCAGTTTCCTTGTTTGCAGAATAACAATAGCTATCAGAAGGCTGTAAAGATTAAATAACATATGGCACAGCAAATACTGCAGTTGGCATATAGTACAGGCTATAGATACTTAATCACTATATAGCTTCATATACTGCAGCTCAAATAAAAAATGTAAAATATCCCAGAATTTTAAGCAATGGAAATTTACTTTTTGGTACACATAAAGAGTGGGAAGGCTTTGGAACCAGAGGACCCAGGGTTCTTTTTCTCATTAGATAGGCGAACTTGGGCACAACACTTTGTATAACTATGTTGTGCGACTCCCAGGAGACACGATTCACAGGAATACAATGGGAACAAAGCCCCCTTGAGTTTGACCTCATTTCCTGGCATCTCAATTTCCTTAGGTATAAAATATGTATATTAATAATTAATTTCAGGGCTGTAAGGATTAATGAAGGCAATATTTACAAAGCTTAATGCCTATCTTATGGTAGGTACTCAATAAGTAGTTATCATTATTATTTTGGGAAAATAAAATGTATGTCATGCTTACTACCATGTATAGTGTTTGATCTAAAATCATTTTTAGTTAATGAATGTTAAAATATATTATTACTAACTTGGTTTTAAAATAAAAGCAGTGTTTAGAGCTATGAAGTCCTAGACAAAATGTTTACTTTATAAAAAATACAAAATAATCTTCAGATAAATATTTTCCAGTTCTCATTGTTTTCTTCCCTAAGCCTTTAGAAATCTAGGTCACATGAATCTTTCACTCTATTGATGTATAGATTAGCTTTATTCATCCTCTTTTGGATGTTTCTAATCTAAAACTTTCTTTGGTAAAAGTTCCATTATCTTTTAACTTAATTTCTTCTCTTTCCATCTGTATTTCTTCCTGACAACATCACTATAATTTTCCATGCTTTAATTTTACTTGTTTATTTTTGTGCTCATTCTCTGCATCTCCATTGTTTTCTCCCTCCCTACTAAAATCCACCAGGTCTGATGGTCCAGTTCAGCCCAGGTCAGGGTAGACCATTGCTGCCACATGTATTGTCGTGGAAGGAGACATGTCACAATTTCAGAGGGGTCTGTGGCCAGGCAGCTGGGGCAGATTATACACGAGAGACCTTGTATCACACTGCCTCCTTCCCAAATTCCTCTACAGTCCTTTCCCCAAGGCTGTTGTATCCAACTGTGCAGCCTATTCACTGGACAAGAGTGCTGGCAGAAGAGGGAGTGGGGTGAAATCCATTCTGTATGTCCCCCACAGAGCTGTGCTGGATTGTGAGATGGGGGAGGTCTTTAGATAATTCACACTAAGATGGAATGTTTATGTCTCACCCTCCCTAAATTCACATGTTCAGATCCTAACCCCCAAGGGATGGTATTAGGAGCTCGGGACTTCTAAACATGATTAGGTCATGCAGGTAGAGCCCTCATGAATAGGATTAGTGCCTTCATAAAAGAGATCCCAAAGGGCTCTGTTGCCCTTCACCATGTGGGGTTGTAGAAAATATGGTTACCCATGTGCCAGGAAGTGGGTCCTCACCGGGCACTGGATCTTGGTCTTGGACTTTCCAGCCTCTGGAATTGTGAGAAATGATTTTTCATTTCTAAGAAACCTAGTTTGTATGTAGTGTTTTGTTATAGCAGTCCAAAAGGACTTAGATAGCTGTATTAGCTGGAATTCTGTTTCTTTTTATGGGAAATCCTAGAAATTTACACAGAGTGAGAGGTTTGAGGTCTTTGCACTCCTTGGTATGGACTATTTACTACTCAGAAAGTGCTGTGCACCTTCCTCAGCTCTGTGGTTCATACTTTTTCTTTATCTATTTCCATCTCTGCTGTTCAATTAAACCTAAACTGAAAAACTTATCTCCTCCAATTAACCCTAAACTGAAAAACTTATCTCCAGCATCATCTTTATAATATTTTTGTGTCAATTTGTGGCAGACATACTGTAAGGTGGGTCCCAAATGAGTCACACCGTGTGTAATTCTCTCTCCTTAGCTGCAGGCAGAACTTGTAATTTGTTTCCAGCCAATAAAATATGGCAGAGGTGATGGGACAGTTACTTCTGTGGTTAGATTATTACATAAAACTGTCTTAGATGATGGGAAGGGGAGATTCTCCTGATGGCTCAAATGCCACATTGTGGGACAGCCTGGGAGAGGGTTATATGCAAAGAACTGTGGGCAGCCTCTAGGAGCTGAGAAACTGCTGCAGGAAACTGAATTCTGCCAACACTTGCATGAGCTTGGAAGATCACTTGGAGATCCTATTGAGAGTGCAGCCCAGCGAATATCTGGATTTTAGTGTTAACACCCTGAACAGAAGACTCGGTTGAGTCAAGACTGGATGCATGCCCTCTGAAACTGTCAGGGAATAAATAGGCATTGTTTTAAGCTGCAAAATGTGTAGTAATTTGCTGCATAGCAATAGAAAACTAATATGCACCTCTTTTGTTGGACATATTAAACAAGTTACTGACTGCCCTCACAGTGTGTGATAATATTGTTCAATTCTTAAAATACTCTTATTATCTATCACACTCTATTGTCATTGATTGTTGACTTGTATGTTCATTGTGCCTGGTTTAGTGATCCCAGGTTATTTAGGAACATATAGGCAGAGAATGAAGACTAGTAAACTAATGCATTATTATAGGATATCCTCAGAAGGCAAAAAAATACTACTTGGCCAGATGGCATCTCAAAGTGCCTTTGTTTATTTTTTTTTTTTTGGCACTGGGGATTGAACCCAGGTATGTTCTACCACTGAACTACACCCTCAGATCTATTTTACTTTTTATTTTGAAATAGGGTCTAAGTTGCTAAGGCTGGCTGTGAACCTGCGATCCTCCCGTCACAGCCTCCCAAGTACTGGGACTACAGGCGTGTACTAGCCCAGATGCCTTTTTAAAAAATCATTTTCCTTAAGTGCATATCATAAAAATATATGCCATGTGTCCAATGTAGAAAATGAGAGAAAGGGTAAAAAATGCATATTTTAGTAGTCTGTAAAGTAAAGTATATGGAGAGAAAATAAGCTTTACAAGATTAGAAAATACTTTTTTACTTATTTGAAAAATGTTCAGCATTGCCATGAAGTTCTTTTAGAAGGAAGGCATATTATTTTTTACTTTGTGTATCTGAAAATAGGAAAGAATTATCAGATTTTCTCCATATACATATTATTTCCATCACAACTAAGTGCACAGGATTCACTTTCACATAGCATTT
The DNA here is from genome assembly GCA_004027185.1 of Glis glis. Classification (NCBI taxonomy): domain Eukaryota; kingdom Metazoa; phylum Chordata; class Mammalia; order Rodentia; family Gliridae; genus Glis; species Glis glis. Next base: position 102,286 of record PVJS01000834.1, read on the forward strand.
TTGAAACCCTGAAATGAAAATTTTTTTACTTCTGCTGTTAGTATTTTAAATACTCAACCTTTCTCTTTAGTGCATGAACCCATAATTTTTCAAGTTTTCATTTTGATCATGATGGCCCCGATAAATGAACCTATTTCATTGCCATCAAAAGAAAAGAAAAAAACTTAACGACACTAAAGAATCAAAAAAGATTATGAATAATCATTCATATAAGCTAAGTATGCATGAACAATTCACTTTCATTTTTACTGTATCTGCAAAATTCCTCCTCTAACTCTGCAATTATAGGTCTATGCTTCCAAATATAAAAAATAGAATTAATCAGATTTTCAAATGGAAAATGAGAGAGAAGAGCTCCCTGCAAAAACGAAATGTCTAATCAAGTGCATTATTCCAAAGTACATCTTGTTTTACTCTTTCTCTCTGTATCTTGTCCATAATTTAAGAATAAAATGAACCTATTGGGAGTTCTAAGCCGTTTTGATTTGGGGCCATTTGTTGAGGTTTTCCAAGGTTACACTGAGGAGTAGGTAATGCTTGCGAGTAGCGTCCTGTTTGAGCCACCTCATTCGGTTCCATCAGCTTTTGCTGTCCTCATTCCGTTGGAGGATGTCCCCTATTGAGCTGAAACACGTGGCTTTTCTTTCTTAGACATGATTGCACATTAAGGTTTCCTCCTTCCCAATCCGAAGTTATCTGTGTCTGGTATTGTTTCCTCAGCATTTTATTAGGTAATCAGTTAGCAATTCAAGTAGTTCAATTTGTTTTGAGCAGTTAATGACTTTTTCCCTCCTAGAATATGCACTTATTTATTGTAAGATGGCATTTTGAAGTTTTTAGAATACTATCCCCTGCACAGCAGTAACCTGGCAAGTAGGTATTTCTTTTCCTATTTTTCAGAGGAAGAGACTGAGAAGTTAAGTGAGTTCACCAACATTAAGTAAGTAATTAGAAGAGAATCTCAGTCTTTTGTTTCTAGGCCTTTTCTTTATGTTATAACTGCTCTGGCCATGAATAATATATTTTCAGCCAGAGAAGAGACTAATGTATTTTCAGGCATGCTATTAGTTCAGTGTATTATCAGAAAATCCTCTGGCTAGCCGGGCGTGGTGGTGCACACTTATAATCCCAGTATTTGGGAGGCTGAGACAGGAGGATTGCAGCAATTTAGTGAGGCTCTCAGCAACGGAGTGAGACCCTGTTTCCAAATAAGAAATAAAATTGGGCTGGGGGTATAGCTTGGAGGTATAATGCCTCTGGGTTCAATCCCCCAAAAATAAAAAAAAAAAGAAAATCCTCTTGCTACCCCTCACATCATATCACTTTGTTAATGTCTGACTTTGCTTTTACTGGTTATCCTTATTTAGCACTGTGCATGACTATTACCTGTGATGTTAAAACAAACCAAAATAGTTCCTAGCACCCCATCTCAGACTGAATGAATCACTTCCAGTAGATACGGAGTAAGTTGGTAGTGTGAAAGAGTCTACTTGTGATTACAATGCCTATCCCTAGTTAAAACCCATTTGCACAGATCCTGACAAGTAACTAATCTTGGCCTCCTTTTGTGGCACAGGCTAAGTGACCATCTTATGGTAACCTCAGTCTAATTCACGCTTGGGACATCTCCCACAGCCACTTTCTCATGCAAGAGATAACGTCAGTGACAGGCAGACAACTGTCTTCTGATCAATTTAAGCACGCTGCAAGGTATCAACACAACACCACGGTTGGGTTCTAGTATTCCACATTAACAAATACAGATTACTAGCACAATGGAATAGCTTGAACAAAACCATTTGGGAGCAATTTATTTCCACAGTTTTAGAATACTCAGCTAATTTAGAAGACTAAAAATTTGTTAGGGTCAGTGGTAGTATAAACTGTGATCAGATGAAACTAAGAATTAATATAATAATTTTTTTCTCTTTTTCTGGTCAATCAGTAATTGCCTCTCCCCCTTTAAATGGATGAATGCTACTTATTTCAGAGGATAATAGTGAATCAGTGTATCAGTTACTTATTACTATGTAACCAATTATAAAAAGTACATTGACAAAGCATTTGTTTATGATTCTGTGAGTCAGGGATTTAGTCTGAGCTCAGCTGGGAAGTTCTTCTGAAGATCTTTCCTGGGTCATTCGCTTGGTTGCATCCACTGGTGGCTTAGCTGGGACTGAATTGTGTAAGATGGCACCGCGTGAGGTGGTTAGAACGCTGGCAAGCTGGGATGCTCTGTGTCACACCAAATGATCTACCCAGTAGATTAGGTTCATTTACATTTCAATAGAAGGTTCCATTTGTAGTCAAAGAGAGCAAGGCCCAATGTACAACTTATTTTAAAATCTTTGCTCATTTTATGCTTGCTAGTATCATGTTGCCCAGAGATAGTTAAATAGCCAAGCCCAAATTCAAAGGATGTAGAAAAACCTTCCACCTCTAAATAGGAGGAGAACAAAGGGGTGTGTGTTCAGGAATGGGTGAGATTACTGAAGTTATACCAGCAAATGACCTACCACAGAAAGTAAAAATTGATGTATGGTTATTTACACAGAGAAATTCAAGTGACAAATATCCCAAGAATAAAAACCAGCACAGAGGAATAGAGTAGAAGATTCTAAAATTAATTGAAGCATTTATTCTAGACATTGGGTGAATTTAAGTTTAAGTAAACTTAATATTGTAGATTGCTATATTCAAATCTTGCTTTTTTCCAGTTTTATTCATTGGAGAAGCTGATATTAAACATCATCTAAATACTTAAGCTCTGAGACACACCAGGCCATGAATTATATTAATTTGCACAAAATGAAAGTTTGCATAAATGGCCAAACATAGTTTCCATCCTAAAATATTTTGTCACAATTATGGAATATTATATTAGAATATGAGTGGTTTGCTTGAGTGAACTAGAAACATGTCAGCAGTTCAGTGCTCTGACTGTGAAATGAGCAGTATTTACTCTCGAAAACTCCACTCAAGTAATGAGGCACATTAATTCTGAGCAGGGTTTCAGTTATTGCTCTGAATTTAATCTGATCTTTTAATTCTCCTCTGCCTATAAAATATTCATGGACTAGGGTTTGATGTATCCCATGTTTCTGGTAAGCACACACCTTGCTTCTAATTTGAGGTATATTTAAGGACAAAACAGGCAAGGAAAATGCTCGATCTTGCTCAGAAGTACAAAGTACATGAGTAAGGGGCTCATTATGGTCAGAAAGCACCTTAGGTGCGATTCTATGGGAGTCTCTGCCTAACTTCACCCTTAAGATCGTCTACTTCCTTTCAAATTAAAATATTGCAAAACTCCTCCTCTTATACTTCCTGTTCTGGCTTGGATATGGTTTGGGTGTGTCCCCCAAAGGTTCATGTGCTGGGACCTTGGTCTGGATATAATGCTGGTGGATCTTTAATAGGCAGGGTCAAGTGGAAAGTGACTAGGTCACTGGTGCACTACCCTTGGAATGGATTAATGTAGTTCTCCTAGGATTTGGTTAGTTCTTGAGAAAGTGGGTTGTTCTAAAGTGAGGCTGCCCTATGTGCTTGGCCTTTCCTGCACGTGGCTCTTTTCCTTTTTGTTTCTCTATCACATTGTGACACAGCTAAGGATTCCCTTGCCAGATGCTGGCACCATATTGTTTGGACATTGCAGCCACCAGGATCATGAACCAGATAAACCTCTTTTATGTATTACTCCACATTAGGTATTTTGTTATAGCAACACAAAACGGACTAAGATACTTTCCAAATTCTCATGTATTCTATTTCTGTTTCTCTGGTTTGTCCTCTTCTCTCCTGCTTCTTCCACATCATTCTGCTTTACCCTATCCATTAATTCCACCCATGGGATACCCACATCAGCCCTTTAACCACTTCCATGGTTTTTTATGTAGCCTTTAGTTACTGTTAGAAATGTTCCCTTACCTTCAGATTTTTCTTCACTCCTTCAATGGAAATGTGACTTTTCCAAATAACACCTCTCTCTCTCTCCCCCCCTCTCCCTCTATCATGTATCATCTATCATCTATCTCTATATCTATCATCTATCTATCTATATATCATCATCATCATCTATCATACACACACACACACACACACACACACACACACACACACAATTATTTCCTGCTATTGCTTTACTTGGACCTGTATATACTCTACTGCTTACATTATGCTTGTCATATTTATTTTTATCACCCAGTAAGTGATGAGCAACTGTAATATCCATGTTGAGCATGAGATGTTGAATCAAAGTTCCTCACTCAACAAACAGCAGGTGACCTTAACTTCCACTCCAAAATACTGCCTGCCATCACCTTCATATCCTGGCTTTACCGCTGACAACCCAGCAAGCTTTCTCTGCTTTTGTTTCTGTGCCACACAATGTTGCTTAAGAAAGTCATTGAATGGTGAAATGATTTATTCTACTATATATTAATAATACTTACTTGGGCTTGCACCTCTACTGGAGAATCCCTTCTTTCTTCTCTCGTTTATTCATAGACCATTCTTCCTGGGTTGCCATTCTTCTCTTCAAAGGTTTAGTCTCACCCTCCCTATTCATTCAGGCCAATTGACTTAGCAAAATAGATTTGCATATTTTTGGCTGGGTTTTGCAGATTTTTGCAAAGATAACTACCTTTCCATTTTGGACTGTTGCTATTAATGATGTATTACCACTATCTCTTTCCAGGTAATTATAGAGGCAATTAGAATTCTTCACTTTTTATTTTTAATTTTGGTAAGGTGCACATGTTACCATCCTAATAATTTTTAAGCAAATGGCTCAGTGTTGTTAAGTACATTCACATTGTTGTGTGATTATCACTACCATCCATTTTTAAAACGCTTCATCTTGTAAAACTGAAACTCTGCACTCATTGAACAGTAGCTCCCTGTGCTCCCTCCCTCCAGCTACTGAGAACTGCCATCCTACCTTTTGTCTCTACAAATGCTCCAGATACCTCATAAAAGGGAAATTATACAGTATTTATTTGTTTATGACTGGCTTATTCCATTTAGCATAATGTCCTCAAGGTACACCCATGTTATAGCATGTGCCAGAATTCCCTAGCCCCCGTTTTTTTTTGGTACTGGGGATTGAACCCAGGGGCATTCTACCTCCGAGCTACACCCCCAGCCCTATTTTTTGTTCTTTATTTTGAAACAGGGTCTCACTAAGTTGTGGAGGGCCTCGCTAAGTAGCTGAGGCTGGCTGCGAACCTGAATTCTCTGGTCTCAGCCTCCCAAGTACTGGGATTACAAGTATGCACCACCACACCCAGTTGCCCCCCTCCCCTTTAAGGCTGAATAATGTTACATTTTGTGTGTGTGTATGTGAGTGTGTGTATAGATACAAATGCACATATGTATACATATATATTACATTTTTTATCTGTTCATCCATTAATGGACTAGAGTTGTTTCTTATGAATAATGTTGCTATGAACATGGGTATATATGTATCTACTCAAGGCTTTGCTTTTAATTATCTTGGAAATATACCTAAAAGTAGAATTGCTCAATTATAGTACAATTCTATTTTTGTTTTTTGAGAAATTACCATACTTTTTTCTATAACAGCTACAGTATTTTATGTTTCCACTGTTTTTTTTTTTTTGGTACTGGGGATTGAACCTAGGAGCATTCTACCTCTGAGCCACATCTCCAGCCCTATTTTATTTTATTTTTTTTACTTTGAAACAAGGTCTTACTAAGTTACTGAGACTGCCTTCAAACCTGGAATCCTCCTGTCTCAGCCTCCCTAGTACTAGGATTACAAGTGTGCACCACTGCCCCCAGCTCATTTCCACTAATTTTATTATTTTATTTTATTATTATTTTTACAGTACCGGGGATTGAACCCAGGGGCATTCTATCTCCTTTAAATCAAAGTAATCAGACCTGAAAAGCCCTCATACTTAAAAAGAGCAGCCAATGTTTCTGATTCTCTGGCAATTATGGGACGGAACAGAAGATAATAAATCATTTAGATAATAGATAATTTATTTTTATCATTAACTAAGATTGTTCCAGAGCTATTTCCACTCCTCTACATGTAGCAAAGGTTGAAAAGCTTATTTCTAAACATAGATTGTTAGGATGAAGTGTCAGGTTCATGATCTCACCAAGGACTACCAGGGAGCTGGTTCCGATGCAATAAACACGAGGGTCCTTTATTCAAGCTCGAGCTCAGGCTCCCAACGTGCACCAACGCAGTGGTCACGGAGAGAAGCCCCTAGCTCCTGGAGAACAAAGCTTTTATCCCCCCAGGAGGGCAGCCCATCCCACCCTTATATTGATTGGGTAGTTTAAAGCATAAGCCTGTTGTCGTTCCCTGATAGGTTTAATTTTCGCGCCTTAGGTAAGGGTCATTACTAGGGAGACTTTGGCCCTATATGGTGACCTCTGTGATTGGTCGGGCCCGCAATGCCTCCCTCAAGAATGTTCAGGATGGGCGGGGGGCTCCTGGCTCTGGTCAGAGTGACCTCGCCTGATTCTCTGCAAACTCCAGACCCGGGTGTGCTTAGCACCGATTGGCTGTTGCTAGGGGTTACTAGGGGCAAGATCAGGTTACAGGGTATGGGGGCAGTATGCTATAGAGACCTGACTTCTAGAAAACAGGTACTTAATGCCTATTTTACTTAAGACTCTAACTAAAACCTGTTATGGCTTTATTTTGGCTCTTCAAGGACATTCTGAGACCAGGTTCAGACAGATAAAGTTCAGTTCCATATTTTTTTGAATGCTTTTGAGGACAAACAGGCACAAATATAGTCTAGTCTCTTATTTGAAGGAGGTTACAATCTGATTAGGCACAAAGAAAAATAATTAGTAAATACTAGTTCTAATTGTAATTAAAATAGTGGAGTGATAACACAGGAGAAGATAAATCAATAGAGCCACATAGCTTACAAAAGTACAACAAAGCATACCAGAGGACTTAGTACAGAAAAGGTGAAATTTCAATCAGTAGGAAAATATGGGCTTGTCTCTTATATAATTATTTTGGGATAGCAACTATTTAGAAAATAAATGTTGGTTCTCAAGCTTACTATATAAAAATAAATCCTAAGTGTATAATATATACAATTAAAACATTAAAATAATAAAAATATTAAAAGAAAAAGAATTAAAATACTGATTTTACAGTCCACTGGGAAAACCTGAATAACGACACATACACATATGTAGCAAAACCCACTAATATTGAAATATATAAAAAATTTGCAACATATGTGACAAAACTGTAAAACTTTTAACACACAGAAAGTTCTTAATCAATGAGAAGAAAACTTGGGAGACTGAGACAGGTGGATAGCAGGTTTGTAGCCAGCCCAGCAACGCTGAAGGCCCTCAACAACATAGTGAGATCCTGTTACAAAACAAAAAAATAAAATAGGGCTGGGGGTGTAGCTTGGAGGTAGAATGCCTCTGGTTCAATCCCCAGTAGTACAAAAACAAACAAACAAACAAACATATAATTAGGCAATGTGGAAAAGAAAAATAAAGGTGACATATAAGCATATATAAAGATTTTCAACCTAAAAAGTAAGTAGAGAAGAAAATAAAAAACAATACAATATTTTATTTAACTTTTCAAGTTAAAAACTGAAAAAGCTTTATGCCGTTATTTCATATTTACTGTGAGGAATTCATTTAACCAAAACAGAAGGCTATATAGCAACATGTATCAATATTTAATTTAATTAATTTATTTATTTAAATATATTCATTTATTGGTGCATTATAGTTATACATTTTGATAAGTGTCAGGGTATCAGAAGCATGCATGCACACATTGCTCATCTAGCCCTCCCTCAAATCCCACCCCATTCCCTCCCCCTTCCCTCCTTTTCGTGCTCAGCATAGTGATTGACTCTGATAAATCTGTGTATATACATCGTGTGCATTAGTGTATTTTCCTCCTCCCCCCTCCCATCTCCCTCAGCTAGGTCACCTTCTTTGCTCAACTAAAGTTTTCTCCTTTTTTGTCTGGAGTCCCTTCTAAGTCCCATTTTCCCTAGCTTCCACATATTAGGGAGAATATCCGACTTTTCACTCTTTGTGACTGACTAATCTCACTTAGCATAATGTTCTCCAGTGCCCTCCATTTCCCTGTAAATGATGTAATTTTGTTCTTCTTTATGGCAGCGTAAAATTCCATTGTGTACATATCCCATAGTTTTGTAATCCATTCATCAGTTGGTGGGCATCTTGGCTGGTTCCAAAGTTTGGCAATTGTGAATTGTGCAGCTATAAACATAGATACACATGCATTAATCTGGTAGTTTGGTTTCAGATCTTTTGGGTAGATGCCTAGAAGTGGTATTGCTGGGTCATATGGTAGGTTCATTCCCATTCTTCTGAGGATCCTCCACACTGTTTTCCAAAATGGTTGCACTAATTTGCAATCCCACCAACAGTGTAGTAGAGTTCCTACTTCTCCACATCCTTGGAAACATTTGTTGTTGTTTGTGTTTTTAATGATTGCCATTCTAATTGGGGTTAGGTGAAATCTAAGGGTAGTTTTGATTTGCATCTCTCTGATTGCTAATGATGTTGAACATTTTTTCATTCATTTATTGGCCATTTGTGTTTCTTCTGTGAAGTGTCTATTTAGCTCACTTGCCCATTTTTTTTGTTTGGGTTATTTGTTTTTTCAGTGGTGATTTTTATAAGTTCTCTGTATTTCTAGATATTAGTGCTCTATCAGAGGAGGAACTGGCAAAAATTTTCTCCTATTCTGTCGGCTCTCTTGTTGAGGTTCTTGATTGTTTCCTTTGCTGCACAAAAGCTCTTCAGTTTAATGCAATCCCACGTATTGATCCTCATTTTAATTTCCTGTGCCTTTGGGGTCTTGTTGAGGAAGTCTTTACCTGTGCCTATGTGTTGAAGGGTTGGACCTATGCTCTCTTCAAGTAGCTGCAAGATCTCTGGTCTGATTTCTAGGTCTTTGATCCATCTTGAATTGACTCTTGTACAAGGTAAGAAAGTGGGGTTTATTTCTATTTTTCTCCATATGGTTAGCCAGTTTTGCCAGCACCATTTGTTGAAGAGGCTATCTTTTTTCCAGTGGATGTTTTTAGCCCCTTTGTCAAAAATCAATTGACTGTAGGTGTGTGGATTTGTTTCGGAGTCTTCTATTCTGCCCCATTGGTCTATGTGTCTGCTTTTGTGCCAATACCATGCTGTTTTTATTACTATGGCTTTGTAGTATAGTTTGAAGTCAGGTATTGTGATGCCTCCTGCATGGTTCTTGTTGCTGAGAACTACTTTGGCTATTCTGGTTTTTTTGTTGTTCCAAATGAATTTAAGGACATATTTTTCTATGTCACTGAAGAATGACCTTGGTAATTAAATGGGTATTGCATTGAATCTGTTGATCACTTTTGGAAGAATGGCCATTTTAATGATATTTATTCTGCCTACCCAAGAGCATGGGAGATCTTTCCATCTTCTAAGATCTTCTTCAATTTCTTTTTTCAATGTCTTAAAATTTTCCTTGTAGAGGTCTTTTACCTCATTGGTTAGGTTTATTCCCAAGTATTTTATTGTTTTGGGGGATATTGTGAGTGGAAATGTCTTCTGGATTTTTCAGTGGATTTATGGTTGGCATAAGAAAAGTTTCTGATTTTTTAAGATTGATTTTGTATCCAGACACTTTGCTGAATTTGTTGATCAGTTCTATGAGCTTTTTGGTTTAGTTTGCTAGATCTTCTAGGTATAATATCATGTCAATTGCAAATAGAGATAGTTTCAGTTCCCCTTTTCCTATTTGTACTCCTTTTATTTCCTTCTCTTGCCTATTGCTCTGGCTAGAGTCTCAAGTACTATATTGAAAAGGAGAGGTGACAGCGGATATCCTTGTCTTGTTCCTGTTTTTAAGGGGAACTCTCGAAGTTTTTCCCCATTCAGTATGATGTTGGCTGTGGGCCTATTGTATATTGCCTTTATGATGTTGAGGTATGGTCCTTCTATTCCAATTCTCTGCAGAGTTCTTATCATGAATGAGTGTTGGATTTTGTCAAAAGTTTTTTCAGCATCTATTGAAATGATCATGTGATTTTTGTCTTTAGTTCTGTTTATGTGGTGGATTATATAGATTGTTTTTTGAATGTTGAACCAGCCTTGCATCCCTGGGATGAACCCAACTTGGTCATAATGTATGATTTTCGTGATGTGGTTTTGAATGCATGTTGCTAGTATTTTGTTTAGAAGTTTTACGTGTAAGTTCATCAACAATATAGGGCTGTAGTTTTCTTTTCTTGAGTTGTCTTTATTTGGTTTTGGTATCAATGTGATGTTGGCTTCATAGAATGTGTTTGGGAGAGTCCCATTTCTTTCTATTTCCTGGAATAGATTGAGGAGTATTGGGATTAGTTCTTCTATAAAGGTTTTATAAAATTCACCTGGGAAACCATCTGGACCTGGGCTTTTGTTTGATGGTAGGCTCCTTATTGCTGCTTCAATCTCTTTGATTGCTATTGGTTGATTTAAATTTTCTATATCTTCTTGATTCAACTTCAAAAGGTTGTACGTGTCTAGAAATGTGTCAATTTCTTCTAGGTTTTCTGTTTTGTTGGAGTATAGTTTTTCAAAGTAGTTTCTGATAATCCTCTGGATTTCCATGCTGTCAGTGGTAATATCACCTTTTTCATCTCTTATTTTAGTAATTTGGGTTAATTCTCTCTTTCTTTTGGTTAGGTTGGCTAGTGGTTTATCTATCTTGTTTATTTTTTCAAGGAACCAGCTTTTGGTTTTGTTTTTGTATTTTTTTTTATTCTCTACTTCGTTGATTTCTGCTCTGATTTTAATAATTTCCTGTCTTCTACTGGCTTTGGGGTTAGACTGTTCCTGTTTTCAAGGGCTTTGAGGTATGTCATTAGATTTTTTTTTTTTTTTTGCGGTACCGGGGATTGAACCCAGGGGCATTCTACCTCTGCGCTACACCCCCGGCCCTATTTTTTT
>PVJS01000835.1:0-84622 GCA_004027185.1 Glis glis
CAACTTCGTGAGACCTGGTTTCAAAATAAAGTATAAAAAAAATAGGCCCGGGGGTGTAGCCCGGGGGTGTAGCGCGGAGGTAGAACACCCCTGAGTTCAATCCCCAGTTCCGCAAAAAAAAAAAAAAAGAAAAGAAAAGGCTGGGGGGTATAGCTTGGAGGTAGAATGCCCCAGGGTTCAATCCCCAGTGGTGGTGGGGGGAAGATGATTGCTAAAGGTTTTTTATGATTTATGACATTGATAAAAATGGCCCAGCTAGAGCTAAACAAATACACTCATTTAAGATAATTTGGAAAATATAAAAATGCATTTTAATGTATTTCCTTCCAAAGAGTTTTTTTTTCCTTTTTTCAGTCCTCTCCCTACCCCTAACATATACAAAGTCAGTATTAAACAATCTATACAATTTGGGTTCCACTCTTACCCTCTTGACATCATACTGTGAGAATACTCTCTATCTTTAAATATTCTTCCCAAAATTTTTTTGGATATGGGCTTAAAATATTCTGCTGTATGCTTACTCTTAAACTGCTCAAACATTTCCCTATTTTCTGGGACTATTTAGATGGCTTTCTGGTTGGCACTATTCTGAACAGCACTGTGATGAGCATCTTATTCATAAATGTGTCCACTCACCTCCCTCCCACTCTCTTTTCTCCCTACATTTTCTAACCTGAGATCGAGCCTCCTCTACCACCCAGGGCGGAGGCTCTGCCCCTGTGGTCAGCCCTCCCCTGCAGACCGCCCTTCAGCTCTCTTCCCCGGGAGCCTTGTTCCCTCACATCGCATCAGCAGCATCACAGATGAGGATGTTCACATCGGACTGAGTCCCTTGTAGACACTTTACAAGAACCTGATGGAGTTACTCCTGAATTTAATGGAAAACATGAACTTTTGGCACCTTCCATACTAAGTTTCAGAATGATTTAGGGAAAAAAAAAAAAGCCTAACAGTGTTAACAAGCCCAGACTGCAGTTGTGACATTTACTCAACCTCTAAAAAGAACAGCTTAATATAGACATGAAAATATTTGGAAAATGGCTCAGTTAACACTGCCACAAGAGCTCAACTTTGTAATTTCCTAAATTTCAGTATCTGACATTTATTGTCTAAATGCATCATCATACTCTTTTAAAACCACTTATTTTTAACTTCTTAAATGTTTGGTGGAGTTCTTATAAAATGCAATCTCAGATGAACCTATTAGGCAAAGGAAACAGATTTCTTTGTTACTCTGGAAGATATGGATTGTTTTGTTTCTTTCCACTTTAAGATCTCCTTTTTATTTTCACTATGATAAGGGATTCCCGTTGATGTCATAGCAGCCCCTTAACATGTCAAATCTAGTCACCTGGTGTGCCAGTGCTAAGCTGAGGAAGGTAGAAGAGGCTTCCAGGGTGCTTTCTGCTCCCAAGGTAATATGGTCGGGACAAGATGATACTGTCACAAGTGAAAAATCAAGAATGATTCCGAGCAGCACAGAGGGAAAAAAAAGGGAAGCCATGAGGGAAGCCACGTGGTTTGTGTGACAAATGCAAAGGCATTCAGAGACAGTACTAGGTAGTAGGTGTTGATTCCGTTCATCTGAGCTTACTACGGTGTGAGTAGGTACACTACAGCGTTAGGTGGTAGGTGTTGATTCTGTTCATCTTTGCTTGAAGATAAAGACCCTTCACCCATCTCAGCCTACCCAATTCAACAACCGTTCATGGCCCTCTCTGTCTCACTCCCTCACTTGACCTGTCTTGGTCACAAGAGCTTAGGACTGTGTCTCCCTTCATAGAAGAGGTGTCCCCCACACTCACTGTCCCCATGGCTCCCTCATGCCTAGAGCACACTCCCTTGGTGTGCAGCTTCCTGACTGGATTCTAGAAGATTCTTGAGATTCAGAGCCAGGTTTATAGATCTTTGACTGACCTTAAGGCCCAGGACTGAAATGCTAATATGCATGTTTTGTAATTTTTTTAAATAAACTGGAAGAAAGGAAAACTACAGAGAAAGTGGAACTTGAGTTGAAACTAGAAGATAGATGGAGTACCTCTTAAGCACACTAGAATAAAAGAGAATCCACATCTACTAGGCAATGAGGCTCCTTGTTACTGATAGATTGAATAAAAAGAAGAGAAAGACAGAGGTAGCAATCTAAAGAGCAACTCAGACGGACATTCCAGTACTCGCTGCCCCTGTGACTGCTGTGGAACAGGTACTAGAGCAAGTTATTAAACTTCCCTGGCTCCTAGCTTCTTCATCTGCTAAACAGGGACAATGATAATAGTAGAGCCCACCATACAGGGTGACGATTAAATTCATTAACTTATTGAACACACAAGTGTTTTCTGTTATTACTAATGAGTTTATGAATGTAGTATAAACTTCACTTAACTTTTTGGTCTTGTCTCATGCCCTTGTCCCCTGCCACCCTTTCCTCCAGCCACACTGTCCTTCTTTCTGTTACACCCTTGCTGTTGCTCTGCTAGATCCACCTATCCCCCAGCTGTTTGCACAGTACCCTCTTAGAGAGACTTAACTTGATCCCACTGTCTAAAACAGTCCCCTCCCTGCAGTCACTCTCTGTCCCATTTCACCTACATATTTGTTCATAAAACTCATTGCTATGTTCTTAGATGCACCTCATTTATTTGTTAGTTGGGTCTCTCTTCCCACCAGAATGTAAGCAGCATGAGGATGAACACTTCACCCATCACATTAGATACCTGGGAGCACCTGATTTGCAAAAGGTACTCAAAAAATATTTTGGAATGAACAAATGAAGGAAGGAATTGACCATATTCAATCCTAAGTTAACATCCATCATATCAACCAAGAGAAGTAGTGGTAGCCAACATCACAGAAAAATGTGGGAAGAGAAAGCAAAATCCTGATTACCTCCTGTTTTTATTTCTTGGTAAAATATGAAGATATTTTAAAGAATTTATATGTAGAAAGTAGTAAGTATAAATTATGAAAATGTTTTAAAGAACTTACATTAAGAAAGTAGTTAAGTACTGGATCAAGACAGGTAATACTTAAAGTTATACCAGAGCAAAATACTCAGTCAGGATGAGATTTATAAGCTTAAATCTACCATTACAAGGTAGAATTAAAACCATCTTTATGCAGAGATAGAAATTGAGCTTGTATAATTTCACTTATAAATCCTAAATTAATTTTAGCAAACAGGTAGCCTGGTTGTACTTGGTGTTTTCATGTTTTTGAGCTCTGAATTGGTAGCTGAACTAAAAGAAAACAGAAAGTTCCTCATTATGGAAAACATTACTCTCACAGAAGTCCTGGAAACCATCACCTCCAATCACCAAAGCTTCCTGTGGCTTGAACATTGCAATCCTGCTCAGTAGCCAGTGACCTGTGGTCTATCTTTAGACTGAATGCCTGAGAATAATGCCAAACAAGGCCTTGAAGGAGATGAGGAAGGCTGGAGTCCAGGGAGCTTTCGACCTCACTCTAAGTGTAGACTGTCATCAGATATTGTCAGAGGAAATTTGCATCATAACTAAGTACAAAGAATGCACTAAAATATCTTTAACATTAAAGTATAGTTAGGTCATGTGACAGGTATAATACTCTGAAAAGATAAAAATTGAGCTGGGTGTGGTGGTACACGTCTGTAATCCCAGTACTTGGGAGGCTGAGATAGGAAGATTGCAGGTTTGAGGAGAGTCTAAGCAACTTAGCAAGACCCTCAGTGACCTAGCAAGACCCTGTTTCAAAACAAAAAACAAAAATAAAAAGGGCTGGGAGTGTATCTGGGAGGTAGAATATCCCTGAGAGAGAGAGAGAGAGAGAGAGAGAGAGAGAGAGAAACAGTATATAAACCAGAGATAGAAAGAGAAACTTGTGAATGCCCACTATTTATTCTATGAAGCTGCTCCAACTTCAAATATATTTGATTCCAGGATAGAAAAACAGTGTAGGTCTGTTCCTAATAAGCCGGTAATTACAGAACAATAATGACAAAGGTCTCAGATATACTGAGAAAGCTCTATCTCAGAAAAATGTGAACATCTGGGTTCTTAATTTTTATTACCAACAGGAAAAAAATCGTATTATAGGAGCTCTAAAATTCCTACCTGTCCTAATATTAAATTGTGTCTACTTTTATCTTAAGATAAATGTTTACCTTCTCAATTTCAATCATAACCGCCCCAGTTATTTAAAATAAATATGACAATTTGGTGTACCTCTCTCTGTTACAATCATTTGAAACAACCATACAGCTCTTTGTGTTTTGTTTCCAGAGCTGTTTGTATAGAAAGTTATTTTTAAAAAATGAAGTAATTGTTTACTGGGCATTCTCTATGTGCAAGGACTGATGCTATCTTATTCAATTTAAAAATTCTAGCCGGGCGTGGTGGCGCACGCTTGTAATCCCAGTACTTTGGGAGGTGGAGACCGGAGGATCTGGGTTTGCGGCCAGCCTCAGCTCTCTCTCTCTCTCTCTCTCTCTCTACTTAGTGAGGCCCTCCGCAACTTCATAAGACCCGGTTTCAAAATAAAGTATAAAAAATAGGGCCAGGGGTGTAGCGCGGAGGTAGAATGCCCCTGGGTTCAATCCCCGGTACCGCAAAAATAAATAAATAAAAATTAATTAATTAATTAATTAATTAAAATTAAAATAAAAATTCTATGAAATGTGCATCTCCTTTTTACAGATGAGGAACTTGAGATGATGAGGAACTTTCTTTTTTTCTTTCAGTGCAGTTGTAGATTCAGCACTCAAACTTAGTTATGATGCAAGTTACCTACGATAGCATCTGATAAGGTCACACTTAGAG
The DNA here is from genome assembly GCA_004027185.1 of Glis glis. Classification (NCBI taxonomy): domain Eukaryota; kingdom Metazoa; phylum Chordata; class Mammalia; order Rodentia; family Gliridae; genus Glis; species Glis glis. The sequence goes on from PVJS01000835.1 coordinate 4,794, forward strand.
TGAGGTATCATGCCTCTGGCTTCTGATGATGAGGTTGAGAGAAGTTAAGGTTAAAAGTCATATGATTGTCCTGACTCTCAGATTGTGTGAAATAAACCTCCTAAGTTGTAAGTGTCTTATCCATGCGTTTTCAAATTCTGGTAGTAGAAACCTTGATACTTTGTGTCCTGGTAGTACAGCTGATAGGAAGAAGTCTCAGAAGCCATTGTGATGTTCAGTAACATGTCCTTTACTCTGTTACTTTGCATTTATTTCCATCACCATCATTCCACAGTCCACCTTCACTCTAGCTTTGACTGCAACTTGACATTTCCTTCTTAGGGTCTGCCTCTCTTCTTTGATGGGGACTCAGGTCATGGAGAAGAAGGATCATTATATGAGGACGGGAAGCAAGTCCCAAATAGAATGCATAGGATTGAGGTCAGTGGCTGGACGTGGCTCTAGTTTGCAACTGAGATTCTAATGCATTTCAATTCAACTTTTAATAGATTTCTATTCTGCATCTACCTTCTGAATCAAAAAATGTTCTTTACTAAGAAACAATTCCACTTTACCTTCAGTTTCTCCTGCAAAATTGAAGTAGCACTGACTTGTAAATATTATGAAATATCGGGGCAACTAAATACCTCAGAAATTCTATGAAAGCCTGTATTTCTAAGATACTGACAGAAACCATACTTCTAATTATTTCCTTTTATCCAGTTACCTAACCATTAATTCAAGTTTCTTGAAATGGTCCTGGTTATTGCTTTTTCTATTAAGATCCAGTCTGCCTCCTGAAAAGCAAAATGATAGATTTCCCTTTGAAAACCAATATATATGTAAAAAGTAAAACTTGAATATATATGTAAAAAGTAAAACTAGAAATAACAAAGGAGACAAAAGAAAGAGACTAGCCAAGTAAACATGTCAACTATATAAAGTGGATGGCTATACATATACATATTTATATATATATATAAAATAAAAGCACTTTTCATATTTAAGTATGAAAATAAAACATTGCTGATTAGAATAAATGGGATAAAGTTTAGCAGTAAAAAAATTACGACAACCTTTCTAACTCTAGAAGTCAAGCATCAAAACTGAACCAGAAATTTGTTTCTGGCCAAGAAGCAGGGACTGGATTTACCCCGATGCCTTAAATGACTAGAAAAGGACAAATATATGAAATCACAGTTTTCAGACAGTGAACAACAGGTGGTACAGGACAGTGATCCCAGGGAAGGGAGCAAATGGGATGAGCCTTATAATCGTACCAGCTTTCTGCCTGGGAGGCAATTTCCAGAATGAAGCTCAAGGAGGTGTCATCCTTTAGAGCCCAGAACACTTGCTGAGTTAAAAAGTCAGGAATCAGACTTCAGAAAGGGCAAGCACCTCAAATTTGCAGGGTGGTATACTGAACAGGAAGGGACACAAAAACAACTCCAGAGATCTGGGGAGAGGTCTTTGGCTGCATTCTGATCTGTTTGTCCATGAGGAACCTTCCCAAGGCCAGAGAAAACAGCACAAACAAAGACCAATCTGAAGAGAAAATGAGACCCACTTACTAAACTGAGCTGGGATCCTTCTCCAATGATAACAGCAGATCTCACCACGTATCCAGTCATCACATGACTCAGATCAATGTCCAACAGGCACCCTGAGCCCAGGCACAGTAAGTGCCCATTCTACCTCATAGGCTAGCTTCTGCGTGGCCTAAGACATGTACACATTCTAGGAACGTGGGCCTGCAGCAGGGGAGGGGGAGGAAGGAGCAACTGTATGCACACTTGGGCCCAGACAGGGGCACGTCGGCTCCTGGAGTCTAATGGACACCCCCATCACCCGGTGCATTGCTTGGAGCTAAAGTGAAGATACATGGGAGTTAGGAGTTACAGTTGTTTTTGTTAGTATTTCAAAGGGGAGAATTATTTGTCCTTCTTATCGCCTTAACTTTTTGGCTCTTGCTGGAAGACCTTGTATTATTCTAACCTTATCTTTGAATCATCCCTGGCGACCATCAAAAGCCCTGGATTAAATATCTCTGTTCAGATGCAGACTGGTTTTTGGAAAGAAAATTCCCTAAACCTAGACTTCCAAAACAATCCTTTTGAACATATCTAAAATAGAGTAAAACAAGAATTTAAATGGAAAAAAACAATTTTTTTTCATGTTCTACCTATGTCATTGTTCCTCAAATTGAATGTCTTTGAGTTTCCAGGAGACTATAGATATGGAAGATGAAAAACTGGGCTTAAACCAGTTGTACAAATCTCCTTAGTCTCTCTCTGTCAAAATGTAGGCCTTAGCCAGGTGAGGTGGTGCACACCTAGAATTCTAGTACTTGGGAGGCTGAGACAGGAGGATCACAGGTTCAAAGCCAGCCCCAGCAACTTAGCGAGGCTCTCAGCAATTTAGCAAGACCCTGTTTCCAATAAAAAATAAAATAGGGCTGGGAATGTAGCTCAGAGGCAGAATGCCCCTGGTTTCAATCCCTAGTACCACAAGAAAAAAAAAAAAAAAGTAAGCTCTGCCTTTATTTCTTCCTGGCCTGTTTGATGACCTACTCTGTTGTGTCCTAATTCCTGTTCTTTCCCACGACTTTCTAAGTCCCTCTCCCTCCTCATGCCCACCCAGCTCTAAGCTCACACTGCTGCTTTCACCAAACGCGCCCATAGACATGACCCTCCTAGCACACCATTGGAGAGCATGAAGCCTGGGGTCCACACACTTGGATTCAAAGTCTGTCTTGTCACAAACTGCCTATATGACCTCCTGCAACTTACTTAAGCTCTCTGTGTTTCTGTTACCTTATTTGTAAAAGGAAAACATCAACAGTGAGTGCCTTCTAGAGCTGCTGTGAGGATGAAGGAGATGCTGTTCCGGAAGCTCTCAGCACAAGCCCGGCACGTAGCAGGCTCTCAGGAAATGCGAGCCCTTGTTACTCATAGTCGTCTTTCACTTGGGGTTTTGCGTGGTGAATCACCAAGGTCATGAATGAAAGGGAATCCTGGTACTTAATTTTTTTTTTCTTTCAGAAAGAAAAAAGGATATGAAAGGCTCAAGGCTCATGAGCTAAAAAGAAGAAGACACACTATGAAGAGGCAAGAATATGAAGAGCTTGAGAAATAAAGCTCTGTTTCTTATTTTGCCCATTCCCTCTCCCCTCCTTAGAAACACGCTGAGAGAAAGCTTTAGCATCTTTAAATCCTTGGGCTCAGAATGTGGCCTCACTTCTGGATGAGCAACTCTGTGTTCAGAATCACTGGTGGCCAAAATTCAATAGATCCTTTTAAGCCATATCATAATGCCGCAAAACATCAGAAGCAGAAAAAAAAATCATGCAACTTATTTTTTAACAGGTTGTGGAAACTGTGAAGAAGCTGTTACAGTGAGGATGAAGGAGACTTCACTCACCTGCAGGAGTCTACGTGGCTGATTAAGGTCCGGCCCTTTTGCAAAGCATCAGCAGTGCAGTCTTTAATTTCTCTGTGTAATTCCTCATGCCTTGCTGCCAAGACAGGCAGACTTAAGCCCTCCGATTTAAGGAGCTTAAGGTAAGCTTCAACTCTTCCAAGTACATCAAATGCCTGCCAAAGAAAACATACTTTTATTTTCTGCTCTTCTAATTTAAAATCTACATCAATGTGTACATGAAACACTAGCGATTAAACCAGGCCATTCGATTTATTAGTTTGATCATAACAAAAACAACTCTCTTAGCCTTGGAAAACAGCTGTATAGTTTTAAGGTTCCATTTAGGGAATTTGATCATAGCTTAGTTCTGCATAAATAAATGTCAACACCATAAAATTACTGAAATATTTTACATTGAGAATGTATCTATACAACACAAACAGCTATAACTGTGTAGAATTTGAAGAGACTGGTTTATGTTTTACACATTTTTTTTGTAGCACTGGGGATTGAACCTAGGGGCATTCAACCTCTGAGCTACACCCTCATCCCTATTTTATTTTTATTTTGAAACAGGGTCTCACTAGGTAAGGAGAGTCTCACTACTTGCTGAAGCTATCCTCAAACCTGCGATCCTCCTGTCTCAGCCTCCCAAGTATTGGGATTACCAGCATGGGCCACCACACCCAGCTGTTTCACACACTTTATACCATATACAAATAATGGATAAGTTATTTAAAAAATATTATGCAGCCTTTCATGAGCTGAATGTCCCCGTGATAGTCTTAAAAGGCAATGTCCCAATAAACTACACTTTGAACCTAAAATACTGTAGGGAAATACTCAAGAAATTACTAATTTGCTTTTCTCCCTTGCCTTTTCTAATATAAGACCTCAGCCTACTCTACCTAATTCATCCATCTGCCTACAGAGGAGATTAGAATTTAGTTCTGAAGTGGTACAAAGAGTTGGACCAAGGTAATATTTAATTTCAGTCATGCCAAATAGCATTACACAGAAATAAAACATAATCTTGCAAACCAAGATATTGTCTTGAGAGAAGACTTTAAATTCCTTTATTTTCTTTTTGTATTGGCAGACTGGCTACCCAACATAGGGGATTAAGCTTATAGAATTAACATAGAGAAGAAAGGAGCTATCCGTGTGCCTTGAAGGCTTTCTTGGCATTGAGGTGGAGGAGTATATGGTATAAAGGCAAGGAAATAGAACTGTGATAATATGAGAAAAAAGAAAAAGCAGAGTGTGGTGATCCTGGCAGGTTGCTTCTGATCCCATCTCTGATATTTTGCCTGGAAAGCAGAGGAGTTGGGTGAGTCAAAGAAAAGCTAGACAGCAGGAAAGTTCTCCTATGATGCCCTTTGGCACCATGGGATGAGGCCACCTTGCAGAAGCTGAGAAACTCTTAGCCTGGAAAGCTCAGCAGTGCCAACAGTCAGGCAGGGCCTTGATGTCCTGCCTCCCAGGATGGCTGAGTTGGAAGTCAATTGAGCTTGGCTTGGGCATACCTGAATGTAGTAGGAGGACCCCACAGAAGACTCTGTGGGAGGATCCCAGACTGTGAGAACATGGGCTCATGGGTCCTGTACTACTAAGTCCAGGGACACAAGGGCAGATGCTCAGAGAACACAGTTGAAGCCAAATGTAAAGGCTACAGCTATGGGGATATGTAAACACACCTGTGTCCCTATGCCTGGCTCTTGACTTAGAAAGTAAGTTTTAGTGGCAGAATTGGAAATGGACAAAATTGGAATTTACCAGTACAATCTCTTACATGCTGTCTTAAAACTTATATGTTGATATTCTTCCCTTCTGCCAATAACCTCGTATCTCTCATCTGTTCTATTTACTTAGAATGTTTAAAACAAGATCATTCCTATTTATGTAGCAGCTGAGAGGAAGTAATTATGGCAGTTTCATGAGCACTGACTATGTGCTTCCGTACTGTGGGTTATGCAATTACTTTGCATTTAGTCAACAAATATTACTGAATGCCTATTTCATTCCAGGCAAATTATCCATAAGAGCCCGAGAGGGAGGGTAAGAAATTATCCCTGTTGAATGATTGGGGAAATTGGGTCTCAGAGAGGTTAAGGAAATTGCACAAAGTCACAGTTCTACATGACAGATTTGAAATTTATACCCAATTTATCTGACCCTGAAGTCCCTGCTCTTAATCCTTGGCTATGACTTCATGTGGCAAAGATTTGCTATAGGAGCTTAAGAAAGAAGGGGTTATTTCAGAACAGTCTATAATCTTGGGTGGAAATAGTAGGGCTTTAAAACTTACTTTTGGTAAATAGGTGTCTGCTTCTCCTTCTTATAAGTGAGAAAAGATACAGAGAAATTTTGAGACGATTCAGAGAACAATGAAGAGAAAGATTTCTCTTATACTATAGAACTGTAAAAGAAAGAAAGTTTTTAAAAGAAACTTTGGCCCTAAAGAAACCTTTCTTATCTGATCCTTATTCTTTCTTACAGATGTTAACAGAGTCAAATGCAACAAGATGCTGATGTTAGAAAAGAAGATGATTTCATGACTTTCTGGATCCTTCCATAACTCCTTGGAATATCACTTGTCAATCACCACTGTTCCTGGAATTTTGTTTTATATTTTAAAATTTTATCACTTATTTTGAATAAAGTGGAGCCTCTTGTTAATTGAGAGTTATCTATAAAGACAGTGCCTAAAGCAAAAACCTGGTGCAGTCAAAATTCTCAACTCCCTTCAGTCACCCTAAGATATGTGAATTGGTGCTTATACTAATACATATTCACATTTAGGATTGAGAAACCCTGAGCGACACTAAAGGAAGAAATAAAGAGAAAGTCTATATTGGAAATGTCAGAGGGTTCTCTCCTTTCTTCCTTTAAAATAATTCTCAAGATCCTAGTGCGAATAGGGAAAGGATGGAGAATTTCAAAGTGCTTTTTCTTGCCTGTAAGTTGAATTCCACTTCAAGATTGACCCATTGCACATAATACATGTTGTGTGTGTTGTTGTTTGAGAATTAAAGAAAAAATATGAAAGTAGACATGATGGTAGACACGCAGCAAGTTCTCAGAAAATATCTGCTAGTTGTTATTCTAAACCTTAATTCATCCAACGCATCTTTAGGAAGTCACCGAGAAGGACATGGCCACCTGCTGTATGCCACTCAGCCCAAGGGGCCTTTTCTCTTGTGGCCCCACCGAACAGCTGCCACTCTCATACCGTGGGGCCTTGCTCTCATCTTCATAGGAGACAGATACTCAAGCCACAAGGTCCTTAAATGCACGTGTGATGTCTCTCTATTTCATTCCTGAATACTATAATAAAAGTATTATTTCCTAATAGAATGGAAATAAACTGAAGAGCTGAACATTCAGTAAGAGATAATGTATGAAGGACAAAGATAACCCATAACTTGGAAGCAAAATAGCCAAATTTTTTCCAGAATTTTTTTTCTCAAGTAGATCATAGTGTTAGGAAAACATTTAATTATGATTTGCTCTATATATCACACTTAATAAAACTATAGCAGAAAGGAGATAAGCAATTTTATTCCCTTGTTAGCTCAACAAATATATCCGTAGAATGCCTGCAGGTAGGCTTGGCTATATGCTCTAAGGGAGCTTATTCCTTCACTTAATCCTAAAATAATCCTAATGGGAATATTAGTTTTTTCACTATACAGTTTATATTTTTATAGTTTTATTGGTGCATTATAGTCTCACATCATAATGTAATTCATAGTGATAGTGACATACATGCACACAGCACTTGGTGAGCTTTCCCCTGGCTCCCTCCTCCTTCCCCATACAGGATATTGAGATTGACATTGGTATTCTCACATATGTACATAATGTCAGTGGAAGTGATTCCTTCATTAGTTCTCCCTCCCCCATCCCTCACCCTCCCCTCGACTGGAGTTTCTCCTCCACTATCTAAAGTCCCTCTTGTATATTGACTACTTCCTAGCTTCCATATGAGAGAAAACATATGACCCTTCACTTTCTGTGACTGGATAATCTCACTTAAGAGTGTTCTCTAGGTCCATCCATTTTCCTACAAATAACATAATTTTGTTCTTCTTTATTGCTGAGTAGAATTCCATTGTGTATATATCCCATAATTTTGCAATCCATTCACCTGTTGATGGACACCTATGTTGGTTCCATAATTTGGCTATTATGAATTGTTCTGCTATAAATATGGATATGCATGTATTACTATAATATTCTGGTTTCAGTTCCTTTTGAAAGATACCCAGGAGTGATATAGTTGGACCATATGGTGGATCCATTCCCAATTTTCTGAGGAATCTCCACACTGATCTCCATAGCGGCTATACTAATTTGCAATCCCACCAACAGTGTAGAAGAGTTCCTAATTCCCCACATCCTCACCAGCATTTATTGTTGTTTGACTTCTTGATGATTGCCATTCTGATTGGGGTTAGATGGAATCTCAGTGTGGTTATAGACACAGAAATAAGAGCTAAACTTCTGGACTTTAAGAGGAAGCCTCCTTCAAGATTATGTTTGTCTGTGCTTATCTAAACTATATGCAAAGCTCCTTTTTCTTATCCCCATGTAGAATTTGATGAGGAATGCATGTGCCAATTCCAGAAGGAATCTAAGTATGATTGCTCTCATTTAATCTACTCCAAAAATAGAAGAGTGCTTTTCTATTTACCATATGCATTGGGAACCTGATACACTGGATCCAGCTGGAAAGGATCTCTTTGTTGTACATATAGTTACAGAACAGGTTATTTCTGGCAATAAGAACACTGTGACCACCCCCCCCCCACACACACACACACAAACTCCTTTGGAGTTAAAATTTCCTCTTTAGTTTTTCTCTTCACAACCTCCTCTTTCTTCAAACCTCATATAAAGTTTTTATGGCTGATTTTTTTAAAAGGATATAAGCACAAGGATAATATTTTCTCTTTCTGAATTCTACATTTTCTTCGCCATTTCATATGATACTACTCACTTCTTAGACACAGGAGAAGGTGGGATCAGCTCACTTTGGCCCTAATTTGGAAAAGACTAAGGAGTTGCTTGGATTTTGTTCTTTAAGAGGCTAATAAAATCCTTTCCTTTTTCCCTTGTTAAGAACAGGATCCAAGGCAGACTGTACCAAATCAAATAGAGATGGTATCAGGACATGGCACATTTTATTCTTTTTAAAATATCTACAAGACTAATAAGTTAAGCAAGAACCACAAGTCATCCAGCATACTTCTTCTATCATGCTGTTTCACAAAGATGCTTAATAAGTAATACTGACTAATAGTATTTGACTAATATTACTTGACTAATTAATTTGAAACGAATCAACATTAAGCAACAACAAAACTACAGAACCTTGAAAATAACCAAGGACACAGAACTCAACTTGGCTTTTAATTAGAGCACTTGATTCCACTACCTGCAGAGATTCAGATTTCCTCTGGGCTCAGTTTTTATAAAGACCAAAGTTTTAGTTTCCTTTCCTAAACATCACCTGAGATAACTTCTCATGGCTCTCAGTCTGGCGAGCTGATTCTTAATTTAGGTCCTGCTCAAGATTTTAAATCCAAGTTGGCCAGGGGCTACAGATGGTGATTTTCAGCTCCTAATGTTCACTGCCCCCTGCTGTTGTTTCCATCTCTCCCTAGCCCATCCAATGTGGTTGCTGCTGGGCCCAAAGCCCCCTGCCAGTTATAGGGCGGCTTAGCAGTGTTAGGAATGAGAGCTGTTTAAAACCATTAGCTCCTAATGCAGCTTTTGCCTCACAATCCGAGAAGCTGAGAAAACATTGGAAAAGAAGGACTTTTAGATTGAAAGTGGCATATATGGAAAGCATTTTACTAACAAGGCCTGGAGGAAGTTTATGTAGTGACCATCGCTTAGTTTTTCTGGGGCAAATCAACCTTAGAAATGGAAACTAGACCCATTAAGTAGAACTATAGGCAACTAGTGTCTGCCAACATTTTTTTGTTTCTTTTGCCTAAATTGACCTAAATAATTTTTATGATGATCTTGGGACTATTAACATGGAAATGTCTACTTACAATGTGTAAAACACTTATTTTCTTTTTTCATTCATTCAAAAAGTATTTATTGGAATCTATGGACCATGTACTCACTATATGGTAGGGGTATAAAAGTGAACAAAAGTATTTAAGTCACATTAGAGTAACTGGTGCAATATTAAATGCATATATAATAGCAAAGTAATGGCTCGAACTTAGTGAGTGTTTAGTTATTCTACGCACTAGCCATATATTAACTTAGTTTGACACTATGATGATCCTGTGAGGGACATACAATCCGTATTTCTATTTTATAGATTAAAAAAAGGCCAAATGCACAGGAAAGTTAAGTTACTGCTGAAGCTTATAAAGCTAATAAATGAGTCGGGCGTGGTGGCACACGCTTATAATCCCAGTACTTGGGAGGCGGAGACCGGAGGATCCTGGTTCACGGCCAGCTTCAGCTACTTAGTGAGGCCTTCCGCAACTTTGTGAGACCTGGTTTCAAAATAAAGTATAAAAAATAGGGCCGGGGGTGTAGCGCAGAGGTAAAACACCCCTGGGTTCAATCCCCAGTACTGCAATAAATAAAAAATAAATAAATAAAGCTAATAAATGCTAGAGACCAGATTCACACCCAGCCTGGCTCCAAAATCCACTAGGCTATTTTAGCAAAGTTTCTTGCTAGCAAATGTTTCTAGATTTTCACTTAATACCCTACAATTCCATTAATTTTATACTCCAATTGTACTGTAAAATATTTTGTACGATTTATCACCAATGATAATAAACTTTTATTATTAAACGATGCCCTCTGATGTAGATAAGGATTATCAGACCTATTCTAGAAAACTCAAGCTCAAAGTGTAAATTGATTTGTCATATGGCCATTTATTCATTGAACCAAGAAAAATTTTTGACCACTAGGTGGCATGCAAAGCTGACTAAGAAATAATATCTAAGGAGCACAGAGGAACACTATGGGGAATAATAAGAAACCAGCAATCAAGGCTGCCTGGAGACTTCTTAGGAGAGGTGCTCTGTGTGACAAGTCCCTTTACACAGCTCTGCTCTTTGCAGATATGATCAGAGATCGAGCTTGGAATTTGTGTTCCTTGTGTATTAAGATAATTGAACTCTCCTCTAATTGATTTCATCCCAATTACCTTGCACCAATATAATCTCCCATGGACAATGCAGTGCAGTTGGCCTTGAAATCCTACAGTTTGTGACATTTCATTGCTCTCAAAAGTTCAAATAATTGTCAAATATCTGCTAACTAGAAGGCACTGTTCTAAGAGTTCTAGTGAATACAAAGTGAAAGGAACATGTTTCTTACTCCCAAGGAACTTCACTTTAGCAAAGGAAAGTATATTTACCCAGAAATGAGTATAATTATAGACAGAATATGTTTCCTGACAATAGAGAGATGGAACAGTCTGCACAGGAGGGAAGCCAAGGAATACATTCATGACTTAGAAGTCCAGTGAGAGCTTTACTCTAAAAAGCTCTTGAGTGACAATAAAATTGAATGGCTTGATTACTAGACTATTAAATATAGACTGAGTTGTGGGCCCTCACGAGAAATGTAGGATGTTAAAGATATTCCTTCTTTTCTATAATTTTTCTATTATATATATTTAATATTTGATGCTGAGAGTTTAGCCATATTTATCAAATGTTTGCTGTGGTTTAAATAGCCTGACCCCTGAGCTCTAAAACCAAAGGCCACTAACCCTTACAGTCATCATTCTCTCAGAAGGAATAAAGAAGGAGGGTAAATTAAGAAATCCTCTGCTTCTCATGATGAGCTTCATCATAACTTTTTCATGCCCTTAAACATCTCTGCATATTTATGGGCATATTCAACACAAGAGAAACTCATTGACACAGTATTGAAGACCTTCCTGACCTCCTCTGCTTTTGTCTCTCATCATTCTGAGCTTACACTCTGTACTTCAGGCAAAATGATTCATCTTAGCATCCCAAAACATGGCACGGCTTTGCATCACCCAGCCCTCCCCCAACTCCACTTTTGTGGGTATGTGTATGTGGTATGTGGTAATTCTACCTCAGGACTACACCCCCAGCACTTTTTATTTTTTGTTTTGAAACAGGGTCTCACTAGGTTGCTGGGAGTCTCAATAAGTTGCTGAGGCCGGTCTTGATCCTATGATCCTCCTGTCTCAGCCTCCCAAGTACTGGGATTATAGGTAGGTGTGTGCCACCATGTCTGTCCCCCTCCCCTTTTTCCTTTACACCCATCTTTCCAAACTTAGCTCAGTGGTTACCTCCTCTGGAGACACCTTTCTTGACATTTGTTTCCGCGGGCCACGTAGAGAGTCTCTGCTTCATGCTCCCTACCACTCTGGGCTAACCAACAGGGCTCCATCACTCCACACTCCATTCCCTTCCCTCTCTTCCAAACTAGACTGGCAGGATCTGGAAGGCAGGGATTGTGCCTGTCACCAGTTTAGCTCAAGCACCCAGCTGATGCCTGGCAATGCTGAGTGTAAGAAGGGAAGAAGGGGAAATAAGTTGCTCTAGTTGTTTCTAAGAGAAAAGGAAGTTCCTCTGGAAAAGAAGATGCTAACAAATTATGAAACTGAAAGTAATTATATTTTCTTGATATCTAATAACAATAAGCTTAATTTCTTGAATGTATTTATATCACCTTAATAAATTCCTTTTGGATAATAATTTTTAGGCCCCTTACCTAAAGATTTCCTCTTTCAACAGGTACAAGTAGATCATTTTAGTTAATTGTTTTGTACATCTGAGTTTAAAATGTATTTATTTTTAAAATGGTGAAGTGATGAATACATAAATAAAAATGTATACCAAACTCCATACTTAATTATTTTGCTTTCATCTGAAACAATTATGTTTCTATAGGCATTATTATTTTGCAGCTCCGTGGATATCTTGAAAAAGCAACATTATCTTTTTATTTTTTAATTTTTTTAATTTTTATTTTTTTTTTTGCAGTACTGGGGATTGAACCCAGGGGCATTCTATCTCCGAGCTACACCCCCAGTCCTATTTTTTATTCTTTATTTTGAAACAGGGTCTCACTAAGTTGCAGAGGGCCTCACTAAGTAGCTGAGGCTGGCCGCGAACCCAGATCCTCCGGTCTCAGCCTCCCAAGTACTGGGATTACAAGTGTGCGGCACCATGCCTGGCTCAACATTATCTTTTTAAAAGATACTAAATTTTCAACGGTGATGGCAGAAGCAGTGGTAGCTGTAACATCCTATTTCATATTCATTTCTGCGGCTCCTTTGGCTGCCCCAACTTTTGCCTCATCTTTGCTTTCAGACTGACCGCCCAAAAATCAGACCATGTTTATAAAATAGATTTGGCCTCAGTCTCCTCTGTTTTCTCTAGTGAAATCGTGTGTCTGGGAACAGAAGGCACAGGACATGAAACTTTATGATCCTTCAGCTAAGTTTTACAGCTTTGGGCTCAATCATAGCTGCTGTATAAACACAAGCTCATGCCATTCTGTTCTTGAAACATATATTTATTTCTGTTTGATTCAAACTATATTTCCTAAACAATGATAAATACTTTTTGGATGATCAATCAATATTAACCAAAGCTGCTTTTTCATGAACATGCTGGAAATTAAAAAAAAAGATAATCTATAATTGTGAAGGATAAAAATGTGGGGGAGCTGGGTGTGGTGGCACACACTTATAATCCCAGTACTTGGGAGGCTGAGACAGGAGGATTGCAGGTTCATGGCCAGCCTCAGCTATTTAGTGAGGCCCTCTACAACTTAGTGAGATCCTATTTCAAAATGAAGAATAAAAAATAGGGCTGGGGGGGTGTAGCTCAGAGGTAGAATGCCCCTGGGTTCAATCCCCAGTACTGCAAAAAAAAAAAAAAAAGTGGGGGAATCAAGAAAAATTTCAATAGGTGCTACATTCATATTGTATGTCACGTCCTTATAACTCATAGCAGTATCTGGTAATCAGGGGGACTCTTCTCCAATTAGCTCTCAACCATTGTTGATCAACTCTTACCTGTACTTGTTGCTAAGTGATTTAACAAATACTTTCACCAAACACAGTGGGAAACTCCCAAAGGAAATACAACTAGTCTTGAGTAAGGAGGCTCAAGCGCCACTTGATCCCAGTCGCTGTCTTATGCAACAGCAGAGCAACATCCCTAACAGGGTGTCTCAGCAGCGCCATCTGCTGCTCATCCCAGCTTCTAACAGCCACATCTCAAGCCCCGCATGGCTCCTAATCCTCTGGGTGAGGAAGATTCATGTGCCTTGTGTGGTCATCCCCCACCTCTAGCCAAACTAAAGGGGAATCATTCACACTCCTGGAGCCCTGGGCAAAGACAATGGGGAAGCTGTTGTCAATGTGGACAATGAGGTGATAATTACATATTAAATTTCACAAATTAGAAAATATACTGACTGACAGTTTCTATGGTTTGTTTCTTGCTGTATCTCCAGCATTTAAAACAATGCCTGACACACAGAAGTTACTCAAGTATTTACTAAATAAGTAAATATCTAAAGAACAAGGGTAATTATTCTTATGAATTTACCTCATTACATATTCAAGGACTTCAACACAAAGACTTATTTAACCATATTTAGAATAGGTAGAGAGAAGAATGAGTAAAAATGAAAGGAGAACCAGAGAAAAGGGATTTCTAGATGATTGTGACCATGAACATATGATAAACTCTGGATAAAAAAACATATGTGTGTATCAACATATATACTAATAATTCATTCTGCAGATAAATTTTGACATTCTTTCCTTTCTACTTTAACACAATTGTTAAAAAGTAGAATATATATATTTGGTAGTAGGTATTGAACCCAGCAGCATTCTACCTTTGGGCTAAACCCCTACCCCTATTTTCATTTTTTAATTTTTAAACAGGGTCTCGCTATGTTGCTGAGGGTCTTGCCAAGTTGCTGAGGCTGGCCATGAATCTGCGATCCTCCTGTCTCAGCCTCCCAAGTACTGGGATTACAGGTGTGTGCCACCATACCTAGCTAGAAAGTATATTTTTCAAATCCTGTCTTCTTTCACTTTTTACTAAGTCAATATTCTATCCCCAGTACTCATTTATATCTTACCCATGACACTAACATATTTTTTCACACTGGCATTCGACACAGAAATTCAAAAAGAATATTGATCTAGCTTCAACAAATGTGAATCAAGGGTTTTTTTGGTGAAAAATGTAATCCCACTTATCAAGAATAGAATTTGTTTTTGAAGAAAGTACCTTTTATTAAAGCACTGACTTCCTCTTTCTGTCCCATGGTGTTAGCATTCAGCTTTGTTAAGAAAGTCCTTCATGGGACCCTGATGCTCTAACACATCTTACTTATATGCCAAGAATGCATGATCTTGACCCTTCTTTCTCAGGGCTGCATCTATAGCTAGCAACTTGCAGTGTTGAGGTACTGTCTCCCCCAAACAAGGAGCAGGCCTGCTTATTGCTTGCTATAAAACAGCAGGCTCCCCAAGCTGAGGGTTCCTATCCTGAATTCCACCCTCTGCATTTGCAGACGTCCATCATAAGAACTGGGGCTTGGAGAACTGATGTGTCACTCAGCATCTGCTTTCCCTGAAGTGAGTCTTTGAACTCTGACCTGGAAGTCATGTGTCTTCTGTCAGTATCCATGAAGCTGTGGCAAATTTATGTTTGCTCAGAGTGCCAAAGTTGTGATTTTAGATCACAAGGTACATAAGCTTCCAGGAATTTCCCCATTCACTACCTGTCACATTGTCTATTTTTAAAGCAATGAAAATTAATTAATTAATTAACTAATCAAACTAATCGGTGAAATTTAACTTATTCAAAGTAGGGTAAATTTTCAGAACTCCCTATAATTCTTGAGAGCATGACTTTATCTAAGAATAGGATTGTTCATGATTTAAAAACTCCCTGAAGATACAAGACAGTAAATTTTCAAAAAGAAAGTTTATTGCTTTGGAGATAAATAATTGGTAGTAAAAATTGAAAATATCCCTTCAGTAGTGTAAACAGAACTTTTAGCCTAGAGAAAATTCATTAAGGTATTTTGAAATTATATTAATTTTTCAAATCCAGCCCTTTATTTATTTATTACCAAAGATTGGGCAAAGTGGTAAGATTTTATAAAATTTGGAGGTTCCACAATATAAATCAAAAGGAAAATAACCATTTGAAAGTCATAAGAGAAGCCAGGAGTGGTGGCACATGCCTGTAATCCCAGTACTTGGGAGGCTGAGACAGGAGGATCGTAGGTTCAAGGACAGCCTCAGAAAGTAGTGAGACTCTCATCAACCTAGAGAGACCCTGTTTCAAAATAAAAATAAAAGGACTGGGGGTGTAGCTCAGAGGTAGAATGCCCCTGGGTTCAATCCCCAGTACCACACAAACCACACACACACACACACACACACACACACAGGTAAAAGTCGTGAGAGTAGTTTCTTTAACTTAAATTTCCCCACTACATGATTTCATCATGTATTGCTTATTAATAATAGAGTGAAGAATTCATCTCAAGAGTCATGATTAAACATCCACTTTCCAAACTCCAGCTTCTATTTTTGCTGAGGTAAAAGTACCTATTGTCTTTCACATTGAATTCTTAGCTTCAAAGTTGGAAATTATTTCCTTGATGCTTTAAAAGGGGAAAAGTTCTAAATCTTTTTGAGTGCCGCTTGGCTATAGAAAATGCTACAATATGGATAAACCCCAGCTGAATTATCATAATTTGAATACTTAGCTTGCCATGGCATTCCAATGATGAAGTGGTGAATCTAGAAATCAAAAGACTATGGGGTTAAGAAATATGGATTTTCTTCTCCAGATCTGACCTGTATTATTGCATGAGTTTAAGAAAATAGCCACGCTTCTCATCCCAGTCCCCTCCTGCTCCTTCTTTTTCTCTAACTATTACTATATGTATTCTTTCTTCCTCAGAGCCCAGGAATAATGTTACAAGAAAAATCTCCTTGGCAAAGTATAAAATAACAAGAGCAGAGAAAGTAAGAGAATGAAAATGTTAGAGAGAGGGGATGGGGGAAGAAGTATACATTTTGCAATGCTTCTAGTATAAACTATCGTCCTATTGTAATGTATTTTATAGCTATTTTCCTTAGAAACAATAATAATTGACTTGCAGATGGCCTACTCCTTTTTTAGGTTGAACATATGATATAAACTTAAAGCCACTTATTAAAAATTAGGAGTGCTAGCTGGGCATGGTGGCGCACACTTGTAATCCCAGTACTTGGGAGGCTCAGACAGGAGGATCGCAGGTTTGCAGCCAGCCTCAGCTACTTAGTGAGGCCCTCCACAACTTAGTGAGGCCCTGTTTCAAAATAAAGAATGAAAAATAGGGCTGGGGGTGTAGCTCAGAGGTAGAATGCCCCTGGGTTCAATCCCAGGTACCGCAAAAAAAAAAAAAAAAATTAGGACTGCTGAAGAGAAACATAACTAACAGTTAATCTACTTTGCTCAGTATATTCAATAATATGTTATGGTTATTTCCTCTCTTTAAACAACAAAATCCCATAAAATAAATAATTAAACAATATTCTTTAACTTTTTTCTAAAAATTTAGCACTTCTATTTTAGAATTTTTCTTTTCATCTTCTCAAAAGTTTCTTATTAGTAAAGAACTTCAAAATGAAGTCACTATTTGTAAGACATTGTACTCAGAGTGCCAAAGTTGTGATTTTAGATCACAATGTACGTAAGCTTCCAGGAATTTCCCCATTCACTACCTGTCACATTGTCTATTTTTAAAGCAATTAAAATTAATTAGTTAATTAATTAATCAGTGAAATTTAACTTATTCAACAATTCTAATATGTCAGGTCAAAGGTATATATTACACTGGTGTTACAGTCAGATATAGGATGTTCCCTGAAGAGCTCGGGGTTGATATAGTTAAGTCATGAGGGTTGTAATCTCATCAATAGACAATGAGGTTTATCTGGGTGGTAACCCAGGCTGGAGAAGGTGGATCCCTGGGGGTGTGGCCTTAAGGATTGTGCTTGTGTCTTTGAATCCCCTTGCTTGCTCTCTGCTTCCAGCTTCCATGATGTGAGAGTGGAGCTTTGCATGAGCTCTCTCTCCGCTTCCTGCCACCATGCCCTGAGTGTCAGATGGACTGAACCCAGAATCTCCAAAATAACTGTGAGCAAATAAATCTTCCCTCCTCTAACTTGTGTGATCAGTCGTTTTGGATTATAATAGTGAGAATATTGACTGAGACAACTGGTTAAGGTAGAAAATTTTTCAATAAGATCACCAGTCATATATATTAAGCTTTACTCGAGTGATGTGAACAGGTAAACATTCTCACTCAAGAGAAACCACCTGTTACAGTCACTATTAAATGAACCAATAAGGAGAAGCAGGGCACTTTTCAAACTCAAGAAGACCTGGAGATGGTCCACAGAAAGAGTGCCTGTTGGCTGACTTTTCAAAGCAAGACCAAGGCATAGCACACAGGAAAGGCACTGTTTTTGCCTTGTGATTTTCATGCAGAAGGCTTGCAATATTTGTGTATTTCTACCTGATAAATGAGAGAAGATTAAAAAAATCAAAGACCTTTTGGTAAAATTTTTAAGGTTTTTTTAATCCTCAATATATTTTATGATAATTCCCTTTCTATATGAGAAATATCCAATAAGAAAACAAGTGTCACCCACAAACAGACTTATGCCAGCTCTAAAATAAACCCCTCATGAAGTTATTTTTTTAAAGTAACTCTTTACATGTCAAAGAATGGCAACTCTTGGTTTTTAGAACCAAATAATGGCCATAATAGGAATATATTCTGAAAACTTTTTTTGCTTCTATCCATTTTGAAATTCTACCTGGAATCTAACTTCTGTGATGAGGTCCAGCCTATTGAAGTCATGAGTCTCTTATGGCTCTGTGTGAATACCTCAAATTAGCATCTTGACTTCACACTGACCTTGTTAGCACTGTTAAAAAAGTCATTTGCCTTCTTTAACCAGATTTTTCTTTCCACTATGAGTTGACCAAACTCTTCTTGAAGCCGATCCAGTTTCTGGTTCGAGAGCTGTAGATGTTCTTTCTCTGCATAGTCTTTTGACAGCAGAATCCCCAATGCCTCACTCTTCAGCTTCTCAACAGCAGAATTCCATTCCTACAAGAGAACACTGTCTTTACTTATTGCACACATCCCTCTGTTATGGACTGAATGATTGTGCCCCCTCAATGCATATGTTGAAATCTAACACCCAATGTGAGGATACTAGGAGGTGGGATTGTTGGTAGGTGACTAGGTCATGGGGGTGGAGCCTTCATGAATAGGATTGCACCCTTACAAAAGTGATTCAAGACAGCTCACCAGCTCTCCTTCCACTATGCAATAATATGGAAAGTTAGCAGTGTACAACACAGGACACAACCCTCACCAAAACCCAATCATGCTGGCACCCTGATCTCAGACATCCAGCCTCCAGAACTGTGAGAAATGTATTTCTATTGTTTATAAGCTACCCTGTCTATGTTACTCTGTTACAGTTGCTCAATCTAAGACACCGCCCTTGGTAATCTCTGATAAGATTCGGAGAACATTTACATGTATTAAATGTATCAGAAATTTGTCATATGTTCAAATCATTAAAGTGTAATAAATACTGTAGTAGTAAATGTTACACTATAGGTTTAAGTATCAAAATATAGTTGCCATAGAAAAAGATGCGGAAAAAAGGCTAAAAGGAAAGAGAAGATGAAAGTAAAATATGGCACATAGTTGAGGTTAAGTGATTCATGGATCACCCAGTCTCCTTGAATACAGGTCACTTCCATTTCTGTGACTTCTACTTGAAAACACCCAACATACAGTCAATAGCATTTTTAAGTCTCTAACTCATTTTCTAATATTTTTATTCATTTAAGTCTAAACACAATTCAGTCTCCCTGTCAATGTTGGCAAATGTATATACAAAAAGAAGAGAAACCACATATCTATGGCTGTTGTTTTTGTGTCTGTTTATATGCAGGACTGAAATTGAGATGTGTTATTCATCACAAAATTAATACCTGTTAATATTCAGTATTTCCTCCTTCCAGACCTCAATTTTGCCTCTGAATGCCTCACTCTTAATTATATAAACATTTCAGAAAAAGAAAAGAGGTGGCCTTTTACTTTATACTGTGGGAGGATGAGAAAATAGCCAATAGAGAAGAAAGAAAATCAGAGTTCATGAAAATCCAACACTAACATTCAATTAATTTCTTAAGGGAAATTCAAGTTTCTTACAAAAGGACTAAAGCCAGATTTAGTTTCATGTTTATCTCTAACACAGAAGTCTTGTTAGTGAATCTTCCAGTACCCATTTCAGCTGTGATTGAGTGATAATCATAAGCTATTTGTAAAAGCATGAGAAATTTAGCACCAGATTTCAAAAATCCCAGTCTGGCTCCACCCTGCCTTGTTCCCCCAGTGCAAAGTGCCCTATTATTAAGTTATATTATAATGTTTAAAGTTAGTATAATTTTAGCGCAACTTACCATTACTATTTCCATTCATTTCACAAGACATACTAAGTACTATGTATATTGCACTATGCTGGGATAGATATCTTGGGGAATATAAAGAAAGAATAAACTGCAGTTCTTTCATTTAATAATATATAACCTGCTATTTTTATAACTTTCCTATAGGCTTACATTATAAAATATATTAAATATGTGCTAGTCCTATAAACACGCATACCCACAATTGGTAGTATTTTATATAACAATTAACATTATTTAAAATGCTAGTGTTGAAAGTAGAAATTGTACACATTATCCTGTGGTGTCCATAGAACCTATTCTAGTATTTTTGCAAGAGAAAAAATATTTTGATCAATGGATACAAGGGTAAGGTAGGCAGATTAAGGGACTGGCATTTTTTGGAGCATCTGCTATAAAATTGTGACTTATAACTATAATACTCAAAGGTCCTTGGGTTGGATATTATTATTTTTTTCTGGTGTTTATACTGGGTCAGAGAAGTATGTTCCCCAAAGTTACATACCCAATAGGCAGCAATACCAGGACTGCTTCACAGGTCCTGGGTATCATGCTACCTTTCAGGGAATCAAGGACAGAGACTCCAAAATCTCCAGATTCCCCAGTGAATGCAGAAGCAATGCATTTATACACTGATATGGACTATGTAAGTTCTCAAGATCTTTCATTTTTTAAAGGCCTTTGTGACCCTACTTAAAGAAAATTCATAGGCAATGACATTCTTTCATAAACTTCTGTAAATATCCCTTCTACTTAAAAGTTAACAAATATTTTTAAACAGAATAATTTCTGTCATACATAATAGACACTCACTAAATATTAGTCCCACTTTCCTTCCTACCCATTTTATCATGGTTCATTAGCACCCCAAAATTCAATCTTTATTTATGGATATTCCTTTTTCCCTGAGTTAATGGTAGTGGGAAGATTTCCCAAAATGTTATTGGTCAGTATGACGGACTGATTAATGTTATAAGAGAAAAGTAAACCCAGGTCTCTTTACTGTAGTACTTCTCATACTCTCTAATAGCTAATGTGACTTAACACTCTTCTAGAGAGAAATATGATGTGAGTATTGTGGACAGCTCTCTTGACCAAGAAACCATTTGTTTAGTAATCATCTCAGGAGACATGGGTCTAGTGGGAACAGTGTTAGGAAATACAGCTCTGTGGCTCAGAGCCCCTGACTCATACTACCAGTTCATCTGCTGACCCCCATCTTTCCTTTTTTTTTAAATCCTGTGCCTTCAGGTATTCAATCACTCCATCTCCTGTCTTTGTACCATTCTTTCTTTTTTTGTCTGTTAAGATCTGTCGGGCATTAGATCCTGAGGAACTCAGGTGAAGAAATGCTTAATGCACGAGGATGCAAAATAAGCAAGCAATTAAAAAAAATAGCATTGACCAGAAGCTTCTGTGCTTGCCAGGGAAAACTACTTAACAAGTATGGAGAACCAGAGAAATGCTTAGAAAGCTATGGAGAAAGAAAACAGAAGAAATTAGGACATGGAGGCTTACAGTCATTGTGTGCTCAGGCTGACAACATGAAGCTTATGATGTTAACAGTCTGCAAGATGGTGAGGGTCAATTTTTCTTTCTATGTGTTAGCACTGTGCTAAATGTTTTTAACGTGTATTATCTAATTTAATCTTCACCACACCTCTATGAGGTAGGTACTATTATTCACATTTTACCAATGGGGTAACCAAGGCTCAGAGAGATTAGAAACTTGTCCTAGGCTTCAGTATTAGCAAGTAAAAGAGCCAAAATTCAAACCACACCACAGCCTATTCTCTCAACCAGTGTTCCAGGCCCAGCTCTTCACTGAGGGTAAGATACCATTCTCTCCAGCACAGAAGGGATTCAGCATATTAGTTATCTAGGTAAAACTTCTAGAGGGCCCTGATAAGGCCTTTAAAGATGAAGAAAGTCTTTTATGACCCAGAATTTTCAGATTTGAAATCAAGCCTCATTATTTCAAAATAAACACAATGCTTCTATAGATTTAATTGAAAAGTTGCAACTGAAACTCAGGCTTAATTTTGCTTAGCAATTAGACCAAAAATAATAAGCCTTTTCTTTATAAATAAGAAGAGAAATCCCTGTTTTCTAACAATGTTCATAAATCTGCCTTTCGCACAAATTTTGCAAACATTAGAGATAGACTTTTGGCATCGAGCCAAGTCTTTGAAAAGCCACTCTAACCTTATGCTTCACACTGTGCTATAAAAAGTGGGCTATGACCTTCCAAAGAAACTGTAAAGGACCATTTTGTGCCTCCTATCTTTTTTATTTTCCATCCCCAGTCTTCTTAATTACATTTTCACATAAACTCTGTAGGTATTAAATGAAGCTGGACCCATTCAATATTTCTATTCAATCTTCTCAGAAAATTGTTTCTGTTTTCTTTGGGCAATCTGTAGGCAGTTTCTGATGCATTTCTATACCATTCTGATGATGTATTTCCCCAGCCGTTTTTCTTAGGGGATACTTCCACTATTTTATTTTTAAGATAAAACTTTTCAGAGTCATCTGAATCCATCATACTATTTAAAAAATATCGTTGTCACCCTTGTCAAGGCTGGAGGAACCCAATGGAGAAAATCTTCCTTCGTTTTCTCTAAGCCATGCCTGCTGCCTGCTAAGTGTTAAAACTCTAACAGGGTTTCCGTCACTTTGCAATAAAATATTTCCAGTACTTGTCCCCAACAGGAGAAAGCCAAAGCCTGCCATTTCCTTGGCTTTGCAATTTGACAGAGATGCGTGCGTATCTCTGACCCAATAAAGACGTATGCCACTGTGTGTTCCCGGTCTCAGGGTGTCTCCATAGGTCACTCCATTATTTTCATTTATCACTCACAGTTGTAACCCTTTTAAAATGTACCTTTCAGTATTCCATTTGCTGAGGAAATTGAGCTTCTCTTGGATCCCTTGATTGAAAGGGTACTTTTAAGAGGATTAGAGCTGATAGACAAGAAGGAAAAAAAAAAAAACTTCTTTCCTTTTTCTTTTCTTTTTTTGTTACAGTCCTAGGTTAGCTTTTCGAATGAAGTTATGGATTGGCATAAAAATTATCCATTAAGTGGGTTCAAAAAGTAAAAACGTTAGCTACTCCAATTTAAAAATAAAAGGAAAATAATCACAGTATGTTTAGCAAGGTTTTATTCACACAAAAAAAACTTCCCTGTAGATGAGGGGATTTAATGATCCAATACCATGTGATACATTTTCATTATAAACTTGACCTCAGACTGTAGTTTCTAAGCAGGAGAAGACAGACAATAAGCAATAGGGGACACATTTGTAAATGACTAAGAAATATCGATTGTGCAGATTACTGACCAACATCAGATCAGGCAGAGGCCGGTGTTGAGTTCATGTATATTTCTCGAAGCATGGCTAATTCCTAGGCCATCTCATTAGATATGGCCCATTTCTTGTTCAATCTCTAAATCTATAGTCCCATTTGGTTCAGCACCAGGAGAATTAACTCACTGACACAAAATCATAGAATTTTACATGATTGCATTAGCAGATGGTACAAATAAAATAAACCTGGCAATTTTAATCAGAGAATATTTGAAAGTCAGCTTTGAGCAGAATTTTTTAAAGGAAATGTTTGTATTCTTGATGATTGCCATTCTGACTGGAGTTAGATGGAATCTCAGTGTAGTTTTGATTTGCATCTCCCTGACTGCTAATGGTGTTGAATATTTTTTTCATATATTTATTGGTCATTTGTATTTCTTCCTTTGTGAAGTGTCCATTCAGTTCGATTGCCCACTTTTTGATTGGGTTTTTTTAGAATACAAATGATAATAAATGCTGGAGAGGATGTGGGGAAATAGGAACTCTTATACACTGTTGGTGGGACTGTAAACTAATACAACTATAGAGATCAGTATGTAGGTTCCTGAAAAGACTGGGAATGGAACTGCCATATAACCCAGCTATACCACTCCTCAGTATCTTTCCAAAATAATTAAAGTCATGCTATAGTGATATATGCATATGTATGTTTATAGCAGCATAGTTCACAACAGCCAAATTATGGAACCAACCTAGGTGTCCGTCAACAGACAAATGGATAACAAAAATGTGATATATATACAGAATGGAATTTTACTCAGCCATAATGAAGAACAAAATTATATCATTTGCAGGAAAATGGATGAAATTAGAGAATATTATGCTAAGAGAGATCAGCCAATCATAAAGCCAAGAGTCAAATGTTTTCTCAGGCACCCAAACAGACTTTAGATAATTGAGGAGAGCGACTGACTGGTAGAATAGTGGAAGGGATAGGGGAAGGGAGATATGGAGGGGAAAATGAGGAACTGATGAAAAAAAAACAAATCAAATCATGCTATTCCCATGTATGAAGGCATCACTACCAATCTTGTTAATATGTACTGGGAGAAGTATGTAGTGGGGGGGGGGGACTTGAAAGGAAACACACCAAGACCTGTATGCATGTTTGTATGACTTTGAACCTCATTATTATGTATAATTACAATGCACCAATAAAAGTATAAAAAATAATAAAGAGAAAATAAAAATAAATGTTTCTGCTTTTGAGGAGTGGCACTGAGTCCTGAAACTCTGACTTTGTCAAGTTGGATTGCAAACTGGGCTGCAGTTTCCTCCCCTCGTGCTCCCTCCCAGAGCACTTCTATGCTGATCTATACAAAGACAAGGGTCATCCTGGAGAGAAGTGTGTCGCCTGCTTTCCAATGCGTGCAGAGTCCAGTGCTTACAGGCCATTTTAACGATGCCCTCACTGTGATGCCTTCCAGCAAAGACAGACTGCAAGCAGGAAGAGCTGCGGTTTTGCATTTCACCTAGAGATGAAAGAAGTGTGTTTAGCCTTATAGTAGAGGATTGTAGCTGAGGAATTAGAGAGAGTTTATGAGAAAGAGCTGAGAACTGGACCTAGGAGTAAACTTCATTCCAAACTTGTTAAGTATTTTCTGGAAAGCATTTGCTTTTTGAGTTCTCCTTGTCCTGCAGTGCAGAGATAGGCACCTCCACGGGTATATACTTGTTTCTCCAGTGACTCATCTATTAATTCAATGACTAATTGGCCCTGCTTCAAATTCCTGGACTTTAGGCTCTCCCCAAATTTGGGATATTGACCATATTATCCATAAATCAATGTTACAGAGATTGGAACTGAGAAGGTATAATAGAAATGACAGATATCAGTCGGGCGTGGTGGCGCACGCTTGTGACCCCAGTACTTTGGGAGGTGGAGACCGGAGGGTCTGGGTTCACGGCCAGCCTCAGCTCTCTCTCTCTCTCTCTCTCTCTCTCTCTCTCTCTCTCTTTCCCTGTCTCTCTCTCTCTCTACCTAGTGAGGTCCTCCGCAACTTCATGAGACCCGGTTTCAAAATAAAGTATAAAAAATAGGGCCGGGGGTGTAGCGCAAAGGTAGAATGCCCCTGGGTTCAATCCCCGGTACCACACACACACAAAAAAAGAAATGACAGTTATCACCAAATTAATTTCTGAATATGAGTTACTGCTTTTTCCATCTCTTGTTGCAGGGGGAAAAATAAAACGAACAAATGAGAGAGAGAGAGGAAAGAGAGAGAGGAAAGAGAGAGAGAGAGAGAGAGAGAGAGAGAGAGAAAGAAGAAAAGAAGAAAGAAAGAAAGAAAGAAAGAAAGAAAGAAAGAAAGAAAAAAAGAAAGAAAGAAAGAAAGAAAGAAGGAAGAAAGAAAGAAAGAAAGAAAAGAAAAGAAAAGAAAAGAAAAGAAAAGAAAAGAAAAGAAAAGAAAAGAAAGAAAGAGGGAAAGGAGGAAGGGGGAGAGAAGAGAAGGAAAGAAAGAAAGGAAAAGGAAAAGGAAAAGGAAGGGAAGAGAACCGTGGCCTGGAATTTTCTTGGCTCTGTCATTCTCTGCAGTGTTTGGCCACTGAGTGGAGCCCACAGTTCAGCAGCAAAGAGCAGGGTGTTTGTTGCTAATACTGAAACAACTGAATGTGTGGCAAACTAAAGTTTTTATATCAAATAAAATCACAGTAAAGAATGCTCATAAGCAAATCTTTAAAATAGTGAAGAAGAAATGCATTTATTTTTTTCTTCCTTGTTCAATGTAGTTTTTAGGTAAAAATTTAATTATATGGGAAGGTGGGGGGACATTTTCCCAAGATTTGTGTTTTCCATGAGCTAATATTTTTCCTTCAGTGTCTTGTCCTTGTATTCCTTAGACTTCTGGTTCCTTTATTTCACATTTTCTTCTAGTTGAGTAAATAAAGACCAGAGCCAGATTGATATTTCCATTTTTTAATCAAAATTAATAAAAAGCCTAGTTTGCCAAAATATTTCAATGTAACATAATTTGCCTACAATTGGATTGGGGAAGAGGCTAACTAGGTGATCCTTGTTTATATTAATGTCCTCAAAGACATACTTTTTTCAATTTCTTGAGAATCTATTGGAGATATCTTCAGGATTACAACATATATAATTCAACTACGGGGCAAGTTATTAGACTGTGATGTTCAATTCTTGTGGAGATTTCCCTACGCCTATATTACATAGATAAAATTAATAGGAGGGAGGGTTTGTTTATATTTTTCCCATAGTCAATGTCAGATACAGACTATAACAATGGTAAATATGACTATTAGTATCTCCTGGGAAAGTTTTAAAAATATATATTTCCAGGCTCACCCCTATCCACTGAATCATAATTTTTATTGTTACGATGGAAAATAAGTACTCTACAACATCTGAAGCATTTTATTTGAAGTCAGAGACAAGCAATAATAAATATTACCAGCCAAATTTCAGAACCATTGATCAAGAATACCCTAAGATATTTAATAAACAGGTAAAAACTGACCTGGAATAGTTTATGTACAATCATGCCAATAAGTAGAGGATGGATTAGATAATCATGTTAGCTTCAACCTTAAAATTTAATTTCACTTTGTGAAAATTATAATATTGCCTTGATGACTTCTAAACCTAAAATTTAATTTTGGTTTTATAAACTCAGTAAATATTCAGGTAAGCTGTAGAAGATTCAATGGCCAACAGAATTCTTGCCTGTCAACTCCGTGATTAATACACCAACCCATCATCAGCCTGACATGATGTTGGATAACATTAGTCTTGATTCATAAGGAAGAAACCAAAGCACTTCTTTTGACTTTATGCTTTCTTTATATCATCTCAGACAAAGGGGCCATTGATTGAAAAGAAAAATTAAGAATTAAAAAAAAATCTGGGGGAAGGTACAAACCTGTTGTTTTTCCCCCAAAACTTTGCTCCATACCAATATAGTTATTTTTTAACTTTCCTTATAAAATTTTAAGACCATATATATAATAGCAATATACTCTATTATAAAAGAAAAGCTTCCCTCTTAGGTATGAAAGTCACCATTCGTCTTTTAACAAAATCCAGTCAAGTCTAGAATTTCTTCAACTCATCTCCCTTTTTTTGGTACTGGGGATTGAACCCAGGGTCATTCTACCTCCAAGCTACACCCCCCAGCCCTATTTTGCTCTTATTTTGAAACAAGGTCTCACTAAGTTTCTGAGGCTGGCCTCAAACCTGTGATGATCCTCCTGGCTCAGCCTCCCAAGTACTGGGATTACAGGTATGTGTCACCCCTCCCGGCTTCAGCTTATCACTAAGTACATTCCTAGGACTCTAATTCATACTCAAGAATCTGTGAAGGAGCAACAAACAATCCTGGGATGGGCATTTTATAATTCTCCTCCACTGAATGGGGAACTATCTAAACTGCATTTTCAAGCCTGGCGCAGGGCACACTCCTCTAATCCTAGCAACTCAGGAGGCTGAAGCAAGAGGATTGCAGTTAAAGGCCAGCCTGGACAACTTAGACCCTATCTCCAAATAAAATCCTTAAAAAGGGCTGAGGATATCACTCAGTGGTAAAGCACTCCTGAGTTCAATCTCAGTACGGTGGAATAAAAATAGATAAAAAACATTATTCAGCACCTTTTAAGGGCATCTAATACAAAAGAGATTGTTGTGAACTCAGATGGAAAAGCAAACAAGCGTGTAATGGAAAGTACAATCACTTCCAATTTTGAGAATCTGAGAAGCGTGTGAGTTATCTATGCAGAAAAGGGCTGAAGTGGGGTGGAGAGGGGAGGGGCTGAGAAATAAGGTATTAAGAATAAGCAGAGAAGCCAGGGGTGGTGGCGCACACTTGTAATCCCAGTACTTGGGAGGCTGAGAAAGGAGGATCACAGGTTTGTGGCCAGCCTCAGCAACTTAGTGAGACCCTGTTTCAAAATAAAAAATAAAATAGGGCTGGGGGTGAAGCTCAGAGGTACAATGCCCCTGGGTTCAATCCCCAGTACCAAAAAGAAGAAGGAAAAGGAGAAGGAGGAGGAGGAGGAGGAGGAGGAGGAGGAGGAGGAAGAGATACAAAGTGAAGGGGATGGGAAGGGTGGGGTCTAGAACAATGGGTGACAGCTTAAACTGGAAATGAGGGGAAAGGGAGGAAGAAGAGAAGAAAAGACAAAAAGTTCAGGCAGAGAAGAAGAAAGCAAGTAAGTTCACTTTATATAATTAAGCAACTTTGAGTTTAGGTAAAGTCTGGCCCCACATAGTGGAAAATTTTAAAAGAGCACAAATGGTTTGGACTAGTTGTTATGGGAAATATACAGGGGAATTAACAGATGATAAAGGAACTTGTAGGAGTAATTTATAATAGATAAATTGTGTTTTAAATGATGCTAATCAGAACAATTATGCTATGTGTTTCATGATCTTTCTGAATGAGGAAGAAGCAGAAACTGGGTGATTGAGTTTGTTCACGGTGGCCCTTGTGGTCCAGGTGGAGTAGCACAAGGAACAAAAGAAGCAGAAAGGAAAGGGAGATGAGGAGAGCAGTCAGGTGAGGCCATGAAACAAAGTGTGGTGGCCAATGGAGGGGGAAGCTGAAGGGAGGTGAAAATAAAGGAATTTAGAGGAAAGAAAGTCAAGGAAATCTAAGGCCAGGGTTTTGGATAAGTCAGTAAATGGATGCTAACACAGGGCAGAAAGGTTATAGCGGTTTAGGGCATGACTATTCAGCCATTAGAATATGGCTCTTCAGCTGGGTGTGGTGGCACGTGCCTGTGATCCCAGTATTCAGGAGGCTAAGAGAGGAAGATCTCATGTTCGAGGCCAGCCTCAGCAAACTAGTGAGACCCTGTTTCAAAGTAAAAAATGAAATAGGGCTGGGGGTGTAGCTCAGAGGTAGAATGTCCCTGGGTTCAGTCGTACTCTCCCGCCCCCAAAAAAGCTTCTCAGGTGTCCTCATAAAGCAGGCTCAATTGCACTATTATTATGATAGCAATATTACCATGCATCGCAATGAGAGTAACTATAAAAAGCCAGGCTTTATGGAAATGTTTTCCTTAAGGGTTGACAAATGAAAAGAAGAAAGAGGAAGAGGAGGAGGAGGAAGAAGAATCTTTGTAAATTCAAAACAAAACAAAATGAAAAAATAATTCCAGGCATTTAAATACAACAAACTCTTGAAGTTCCATAAGCAAAGTTACAGCAGGCAGTTTTAAACCTAGTGATTACCGAGGACAATATTCTCTATTTGCTTTCTTAACTCAACCCCTTCCTAAGTGGGCATAAATATTTCTGAGGGACTTTCTAAATTCAAATTTCCCTTGGAAGTGAAAACATATGGTTCACTAAGCTTCAAATTAATCCACAAATTGAGGCGAGAATAGGGTTAACAACTGAAAATCCCATCATTTCTGTGGATTTGTCCAATGCTCACTGGCAAATTCAATACTATTTATACATATTTTGCCTGCTAGTAATGAAATTGTTTCTAATTTATGTTCTGTGAAAAATGACATCTGCTTTTAATTGGGAAGTTCATTTAAAAATCAGACAAGTAAAGCAAATTATTCACTAAAATGAAGACAGAAGACTTGAAATGCACTAAGGCAGGTGTCTTACTGTTTAGAGAACTCAGTTAATTTCTGCCTTGAGACATTTCAGATGCAGACCCCACTTTATTTTTTTGAATTAGATGAAATGCTACAAAAGAAACAGGCTCTGTTTCATTTTACAGATTTCCTTTGTAGTCATCAGATATGATGTGAGCTGATTTACTGAAGCAACGTATCATATGGGGATTTTACAGTTTCTTCACATACCTTCAGTGAAGGAATTTGGGGATGTAATGAAAGTTTAAATAGTGGAATAGCAAGTTTCTTTATACGGTTTAATATGTGCAACCATGAGAAGAAAACCATTCAACAATGCTTGTGAAATACTCAGAAAATATCTGGATAAACTGAAAACTATGCTTATATGAACTCTAGACATGGCTCTATACCCCTGAACTTCCCAAGAGACCTACAAGTAGCTCCTTTTGTATTAAATATTTCACTTAAGTACTATTTCTGAGGTAATATTGCAAATTTTAAAAGGAAAAACCAGACAATTAAAATACTTATCTTTTGATCTTCCATTACCTGAGTAATGGTAGGAATAACAAAAAGAGAAATTCCATTCTAAATTTGGACAATCATGTCCACACCTGAGGAAACTCAAAGACTTTTTTTAGACTTACATCTTTTAAATTTTTACAATGGCCCTGTATTTTTTTGGGGGGGGGTGTACTGGGGAGTGAACCTAGAGGCATGCTACCTCTGAGCTATACACCTGGACCTTTTCCTTTTTATTTTGAAACAGGGTCTTGCTAGGTTGCTGAGGGCCTTGCTAAATTGCTGAGACTGGCCTCGACCCTGTGCTCCTCCTATCTCAGACTCCCAAGTACTAAGATTACAGGTGTGCGCTACCACACCCAACAGCCCTGGTGGGGTTTTTTACTCTACCACTCATACTCTGTTTTATTCTGAAGTTCTTTCTTCATACTTCTGTCATCCAAAGGGTGGTCCAGAGACCAGCGACATCAGCAGTACATAAGAGTGTGTTATAAATACAGATGCTCAGGCCCCACCCCAAATCAGATACAGCACAATCTGCTTTTTTAAATCTCCAGATAATTCACAAGTACACTAATTTGAGAAGTTCTGGTCTATACTAAAATAGTAACTTAAAAATTAGACAGGTGAGCAGAGGAAAAAAAGCACAGAATTCAGAAGGGGAAATTTGCAGATGATATGATCTTATTTAGAGAAAATCTGGTAGAATACTAAAAAACCCTATTAGAGCTAATAAATTAAATCAGTTGAGTTATAGAATATCAGATCAACACTCCAAAAAATAACTTGTGTTTCTATGGACTAATAATGAACAGTCTGAAAGAAAATTAAGAAAACAATTTCATTTACAGTTGCATCAAAAAGAATAAAATCTTAGAAATAAATTTAACCAAGGAGGTACAAGACTACTTCTCTGAAAATTATAAATAATTGTTGAAAAAAATTAAAATCCTAAATTAGTAGAAAGACATTCTGCAAGCATGAACTGGAGAATTTAACATTGTAAATATGGCAATATTCCCTCAAAGTCATCTATAGATATAGTACAATCCCTATCAGAATCTCAAGGGCTCTTTTTGAAGAAATGGAAAAGCTAACCCTAATATTTATGTGGAATTGCAAGGGATGCTGACTAGCCAAAAAAATACTGAAAAATAAGAACAAAATTAGAGAACTCAGCTGGGAGTGGTGGCACACGCCTGTAATCCCAGTACTTGGGAGGCTGAGACAGGAGGATCTCGGGTTCGAGGACCACCTCAGCAACACAGCAAGACTCTCAGTAACCTAGCAAGATCCTGTTTCAAAATAAAAACTAAAATAGGGCTGAGAGTGTAGCTCAGAGGCAGAATGCCTCTGGATTTCTACAACATTATTAGGCATTTGGGAAGAGCAAATTAACTACAATGAGCTAGTACCTCACACACTAAGATGGCTATAAGACAGATAAATAAACAAAACGGGAATAACAAGTGTTGGTGAGGATGTGGAGAAATCAGGTCCCTTGTCCATTGGCAGTGGGAGTATCACACAGTGTGACTGCTTTGGAAAGCAGCACGGTGATTCATCAATAAGTTAAACATACAAATACCACATGATCTAGCAATTCTACTCCTAGGTATACAACCGAAAGAATTGAAAACCGGTGTTTAAACAAAAACATGTATCTGAATGTTCATAGCAGCACTATTCATAATAGACAAAAGGAAGAAACAACCCAGAAGCCTGCCTGCTGATGAATGGATAAACAAAATTTGGTATATACATACCATGGAATATAATTGAGGAAAAAAAAGAATGAAGTACTCAAGAAGTATAAAATTATGTCATTTGCAGGAAAATGAAGACCTAGAAAATATTATGCTAAGTGAGATCAGACAGTCTCAGTAGGCCAAGAGTTGCATATTTTCTCTCATATGTGGATGCTAGAGAGAAAACAGAAAACATAAGGGACTTTAAAAACCATGGAGAGAGACCTCTGGAGTAGTGCAAAGGGATTGGGGGAGGGAGTTAGAAAGAGGAAGAGGGAGGATAGAGGAAGGAAACAGGTCAAATAATACTATGGCCACATGTGAATGTATTACTACCAATTTCACTAATGTGCAGGAGGGGAGGGGGGAGTGGGGTGAGATGAGGAGGGAGGTACACCAAGAGCTGCGTGCAAGCTGAGTGTGGTGGCACATGGCTGTAATCCTAGTACTTGGGAGATAGGAAGATCACAGGTAAGAGGCCAGTCTAGGAAATTTAGCAGGACCCTGTATCAAAATGAAAACTAAGCCGGGCGTGGTGGCGCACGCTTGTAATCCCAGTACTTTGGGAGGTGGAGACTGGAGGATCCGGGTTCGTGGCCAGCCTCAGCTCTCTCTCTCTCTCTCTCCCCCTGTCTCTCTCTCTCTCTCTACTTAGTGAGGCCCTCCGCAACTTCGTGAGACCCGGTTTCAAAATAAAGTATAAAAAAATAGGGCCGGGGGTGTAGCGCGGAGGTAGAACGCCCCTGGGTTCAATCCCTGGTACCGCAAAAATAAATAAATAAATAAATAAATAAAAATAAAAAATAAAAAAATAAAAACTAAAAAGGGCTGGGGTGTAGTTCAGAGGTAGAATGCCCCTGATTCAGTTCACAGTACATAAAAAAAAGAGCTGTGTGCATGTTTGTTTTCATCACATTGAACCTCACGATGAGATATAATTGCAAAGCAATTGTGTGTGTGTGTGTGTGTGTGTGTGTGTGTGTGCGCGCGCATTAGGTTATATATGCATTGGAATGCATTCTATGCATTTAACATAGATATACTAGAATGCATTCTAATGCATTTTATATAGATATGCATTAGAATGGGGAAATGCTTATGATATAATGCTAATTGGAAAAATCACATTGCAAAATAGCATATAGAAAGTTTCATGTATAAACACAGGGTGTGTTTATATATGACATGCACACATATATAAACACACTTTTGGAATAATCAATTTTGTGTAAATATTTTATATTTCCTTCCCATTTCTTTCCATGTATAGCGATTCAGTATGTGAGATTTTAATTTTTCTTTGTTTAGTTTTTAGGTATTTTCTGATTTTTTCCAAAATGAGAATTTACTATGTAATCAGAAAAATAAAACAATAAATCTATTTTTAGAGAATCACTTGTACAAGCTCTATTGATGATAATTATGCATTTAGATTATTCAAATAAGCTTGCAGGAGATTCTGCTTTACTTTTTTCTCATGTTTATAAATATTTTGTAACTTTAAATTTGACTTTTTTCTTTGAACCAAGTTTCCATGGGACCTAAGCACTGGTATTTTGAAAAGATCTTCAAACAATATTATTTGAAGGAACTTGGGGCCAAGATCACAAATCCGATTTAAAGATTTCTCAGCAACAACTGGAAAATATTGTCAATGACTTGGAAAATGGGATTAGATGCATCATGGAGGATGGCTGTGGTCTTGGCTCTGAGGAGTGCGGTTGTGGACACTGAACACCAAGCTTCTACACACCATTTTCAGTTTGTCTCTCTCTCAAACCTTTAAAGATTATTAAGGAAGGACTTTATAATAATATATTCTCATCTATGGAAACTAAGGAGAATAAGGGATGCATGAAATCCCTGGGAAAACCTCTAAATGCCTCATAGATTTTAGTGTGAATACAAATCTTGGAGAAATGGTTAAAACACAGATTGTGGCTCTATAGGTTTGACAGAGGAATCTGAGATTCTACATTTCTAACAACTCTCAGTTGCTGCTGCTGCTACTGAGAGTCGCACCTTGAAGACCACGGCCTTGAAGGTGGAGATTAATAGCATCCATCTCAAAACGATCATGCTATCCTTCTCGTCACTCCCCTTCAAACTGCTATGGTTTCCAAAGTGATTTCCTGTCTTCAGCCTCACTTTTGCCTGTTACCTTACTACTATTCACATGTTTCCAAGGTAACTAAAACACAAATCGGTCTAAGCTACTACCTTGCTGGGATGGTATCTCATTGCCCATCGAGTCTCAAAATCAAATGCTTATCAGGGCCAGACTATAATGTGAATGCGTGGGAGGAGAAATAGGTAATATGGAATGGTGGAGAGTGTGGCAAACTAGAGTACACATGTCTTTTCTAAAGGAAATGGGAATGACTGGACTACAGCTAAGAGTTGCTGTGCCTATGTGAGCATGGTAATGCCAGATCTTCTACTTTTATAGAAGGAGCAGGATATTTGGATTTCTTTTGTGATTAAAAATTCCATGCAGGCATGGTGGCACAGGCTTGTAATCCTGGTACTTGGGAGACTGAGACAGGAGGAACTCAGGTTTGCAGCCAGCCTCAGCAATTTAGCAAGGCCCTTCACAACTTTGTGAGAAAGTCGTGCTTCAAAATTAAAAATAAAACAGGGGTAGGGGTGTAGCTCAGAGGTAGAATGCCCCTGGGTTCAATCCCCAGTACCACAATGAATGAATGAATGAATGAATGAATGAATGACTCCAACATACAGCTGGGGATGTAGTTCAGTGGTAGAGTGCTTGCCTCGCATTTACAAGACCCTGGATTCAATTCCCAGCACTGCAAACAAACAAAAAGCACTCCAGCATTTTAAGATTGACAATGAATTTCTCTTTTAAAAACAGATACCCTATAAAAACTACATGGACCCCCTGGGAATGAGATCCAGGCATCCGTCACATTCCAGCACTCCCCAGGGACTCTAGTGTGCAGCCAGAGTTGCGAAGCATGAATCTAAATAATCCCCCATGGCATCAACCACAAAGTGCCCAAACCAAACCAGGGGTTGAAGCTATAGAAGTACAGTTAGTTCCTGAAGGCAGTTCTTCTACAAACATTATTCCTGATGTGTAGAAAGAATGATTACACCTTCTCAAAGGAGATATTATCATAAACAAGGATTTGTTTGCATATAATTTTAATTCTGCCTACAACTAATTCTGAGCTCCAAAGGTTGAATTTAAACCTTGGGGTATCAAGTTGACTTATGATGCAATCTAAGAGCATTTAGGATTCTTAACCAAGGGATAGTTTATAATTTAATCATCCATGTCTGCTATTTCTTCATCTGTTATATATATAAAAGGAAAATACTTTTATATTCAGTAAAGAAAATATAGTTGAAAACAATTATCCATAGTCAAAGTTTAGTTCAAGTATTTCAACACATACTAAATAAGGCATCACATTTATTAAGAGCTATGAAAGTTGTTGGGTCCAGTGGCACACACTTATAATCCCAGCTACTTGGGAGACTGAGGCAGGATCACAAGTTGGAGGGCAACCTGGGCAACTTAGCAAGACCTTCTCTCAATTAAAATACACACACACACACACACACACACACACACCGACTGAGGATGTAGCTCAGTGGTAGAGCACCTCTGGGTTCAATTCCCAGTATTGAAAAAAAATGGTTGGTATAATTCTTGTTTTGAATGTATTCCAGTAAGAAATGATAGAGGTATATTTGAAGTTATTTAGAAAGAACGTAGTGAACAGACTATCAAGCTTTGTAGACTTGCTCCCTGCTGTTCAATTTCACTGTGGGTAGTAGAAACACCTGCTTTCGCTGTGTATCAGATTACTTGTATGAAGTTCACTAATGAATCCCCAGCTTGATGCCCTATTTCTGTTAAATCTTTGAAAGGAACTACCCCTTTCCTCCCTTCATATCCACACCCAACAAAAGTCCAAAATGTAATACACTGCTCCCTATTTAAGGATATATAAAATTGCCCTTCTCTATGAAGAAGGAATACAATTACTGAAAAATACAAATGAAAACTATATCAAAATTTACCCTATAAATGGGGAAGGAAAGCACATTTTGGGGACCACTACCAAAAGGTGGGTGCTTTCATAAATATTTTCTACTTGAATTTTCAAGGCCCCTCCTTTCTGGTGAGAAAAATGAAGCTCAGGGAGGTCAAGTGTATGGAAAATTATAGTAGTTGGTGACACGGCAGGGATTTGAACCCATTCTTTTTCATGTAGATGCATCTCATTATAGCATTGCCATCAACTTCTAGGCATTGTATTGCTCCCAGCCCTATTCTACTCTGGAGTATGGGGAGGACAAAGTATTAAAATTAAAATATAGAACTATGAACATTCTGTCATATATCTCTCCTTTCTCGTGCGTGTGTGTGTGTGTGTGTGTGTGTGTATGTGTGTGTGTGTGTGTTTAGAAAACCCGAGGTTAATAAAGATGGCTAAGGAAAATTTCTAAGCAGCAAAGGCTGCTGAGTCCCTCCAGGACTCCTGACCTTGTACACAGTACAGGCTTTATGATCAACTGACCTGTGTAATCACACAGGGCCCTGTGTTTAGAAGGATCCCAGACTTGGTTTCATGCTTTACTTGTGCAATACTGAAATTCTCAATTTTTTTTTAAGAAAAGCTTCCATATCTTCATTTTGCAGTGGGCCCCACAAATTGGATGGCTGGTACTTCTTGTAAAGGCCAACAAAGTAAGAGTTAGGTTTACAGGTCATAGAACCTTTAGTGGGGACCCAAAAGGTGGCTGGGTCTCAGTGTCAGAGCACATGGCTATGTCAAATAGAATAATGTTTGATGCCACAGGCAGGATCTTCTGTGGAGAGCTTTCTAGGTGTGATGCTTTCTCTTCCCACTGGCCTGGTCATTGCTTGACTTTGTACCTTTTTATAATAGAAAATAACGCCAGTCCAGTACCATCCAGAGAAGATGAACACCAGGCTAGAACTGGAATCTGCACACGTGGACAGCTATAGTGAGAGAGGTAAGCAACCTGACCTGCTTCTTAGTGTGCTGCTCCAACTCTCCACCACACGAGCTGGGTGGAGCACAGCCCAGACAAATAGGTCTTGCAACAAAGTGAGGTCCAGAGCCCACTCATGGAGGTCTTTCAAAGGGTACACACTTCTGTGTGTCAAGGTAGGGGCAAGCCAGGGATGAGTGAGCTTTTACTGTGACCACAGAAGTTCTTGTTCTTCAGGAACATTCCCCAATTCACCCAGAAGGGACACGTTAGGGAACAGGCTTTCATACTCCCATACTTCACCAAAGATGCTGAAATCCTAAGGGAACAGTAATTCACAAGGGAAAAGAACAATACCTGAGGAGCACAAGCAACACACTGAAATCCCTGAATCAGAGGGAGCGGAATTAATGCAGACAGTCCTAAA
The DNA here is from genome assembly GCA_004027185.1 of Glis glis. Taxonomy (NCBI): domain Eukaryota; kingdom Metazoa; phylum Chordata; class Mammalia; order Rodentia; family Gliridae; genus Glis; species Glis glis. Next base: position 42,362 of record PVJS01000835.1, read on the forward strand.
ACATAAAATATGAATAAAGTATACCTTAAGACATAAGGAAATACATTAGAGAGGTGAAGTAGGAAAAAATTATGAAGAAGAATCAGTGTCAGGGGATGGGCATGAAAAATGTAGTAGGTGAAGTGAAGAACGTGGCAAGAGGCCTGAATAGCTGAAGCCCAGGAGATAAAAAAGTGAGGTGGAAGATCAGGGATCAGGGAAGGATACAGAAATGGAGGCGGGAGGTAAAAGTTATGAGGGAGGGAAGTAGAAAAGTAATACCTATGTAATAGGACTTTCCAGAGTTACAGTGCAATTAGAATTTGCCATAAGAAAAAAACTAGCAAACTAGATGCAAACAGTGTTGTAGGAAGAAACGCAATGGTACCTGTGGCTTAATACAAATTGAAAACACATGACACTATATATTTTAGGAAACAGGAATTTGTCTAAAGACATATTAATCCATTACAGTGGGTGTCTGTGAAAATGGGAACATCAAGGGAGAGAATGAAGTCAAAATAGGAAAATAATTCATGAGAAAAGCCAAATCAGAAACTTATACAATGAATTAAACAGTTTGCAGAACTCTACCCCAGGGGAAATTTTTTTAAAAAGATAATGAGCTGGGCATGGTGGTACACACCTGTAATCCCAGTATGTAGAGTCTGAGACAGGAGGATTGCAGAATTGAGGCCAGCTTCAGCAATTTAAGGAAGGCCCTCAGCAACTTAGTGAGACCCTGTTTCAAAATAAAAATAGGGCTGGGAGTGTAGCTCAGAGGTAATATGCCCCTGGGTTCAATCCCTAGTACCAGGGGGGGAAAAAAAAGATAATGAATGAATAGATAGAAGAAAGAAAGCTAAGTGATCATCTAAAGTCACCCAAGAATCACAGAATGTTTATTTCTTCTTCACAGAGAAAAGTATTTAGTAAACAGATAATAATCAAGTACTCTTTATATCAGGCATTGTCTTAGAGATTGGAATCCCACAGCTGAGTAGGATCCTGTCTCTGCTTTTAAGAAAGGTTGCTATTTTGCCAGACCAGCCCCGCTCCTTTAAACCAGCTCTGGAAAAGTGTTTTTTACACTCGTGATGCTTTAACTACAACAAACATTACTTATATTGCATTGTAATCCCATCTCCTGTATGGGATCTGAAAGATAAAGGGACTTTTCATGTCTTCCAGGCCTGTCTTCCTTTGCCTTAAGAATCGCTTGTATCTCCCAACCTGTGGAAGTTTACTTCCCTGTAACGATCATGAATGTCTTTTAATGGAATGGCTGTGGACACATTCTATTGCCTCTCAGACAACTCTTCTTAATTTCTCTTCTCTGTGTTCACCACTACTAGGATTTTTCACTCCCGTCATAGACAAACTGGTTTGATCACTGTTTGCCTTATTCTGGAAAGATGCCTCCTAACCAAGTGCTGATATTCTATCCATCTGCTCAAACCCCATCCTTCCTGAAAGCCAGCTGGGGGCACCCCAGAACAGAATACCATTTCCTCTTATGCATTTACAGTGATGGGACTCTCTCAATCCAGATGATTCAGAGACCCCTTGCTACCTTGGATAACCAGTCGTCTTGACATTGGATTATCTAGTGCCCCATAGTTATGGAAAATGTCTTTAAACACTGTCACTATGAACTAATTATGATGTGAGACTATAATGCACCAATAAAAGTATTTAAAATTTTTAAAAATTAAAAAAACTTTTTTATAATCAACAAGTTGTATTTGAGTATTTATTTCTATTTGGTTGGTCCATTCCAAATAGTTGTACAATATTGTGATAATCTCTAAAGATAGGATTGGGGGTTCCATAGACCAACCTACAGTTAGGAAAGAAAATCTTACATAGAAAACAGTGCTTCACAAGTTGGGTTTGGTGGTACACATCATAGGTTCAAGGCCAGCCTCAGCAACATAGGGAGACCTTCAGCAACTTAGTGAGACCCTGACTCTAAACAAAAAATAAAAAAGGACTAAGGGTGTAGCTCAGAGGTAGAATGCCTCTAGGTTCAATCCTCAGTACCAAAAAATAAAAAGAAAATTAAAATGCACTTCACAGGAAGAAATAAAACAAGACTCTCAGTTAAAAAAACTAATACATATTTTTAGAAAATAAATTTATGTTCAAAGATGCTATAGAGAAATTGGTTTCCTTGCCTCCGTTTCCAGTTTTTTGTTTTGTTTTGTTTTGTTTTTTGCAGTACTGGGGATTGAACGCAGGGGCATTCTACCTCCAAGCTACACCCGCAGCCCTATTTTTTATTCTTTATTTTGAAATAGGGTCTCACTAAGTTGCGGGGGGGGGGCTCACTAAGTAGCTGAGGCTGGCCTTGAACCTGTGATCCTCCTGTCTCAGCCTCCCAAGTACTGGGATTACAAGCATGCGCCACCACACCCGGCTCCAAACAGTTTGACTTGAAAACTACTTGAGTGCATGGTGCAATATTTAGCTTCTGCATGAGATCCTGAATACTTCCAGCCCTGAAGGAAGACAGTAGACTTGACTACAACAAAATGAAGTGTATCAGAAACTAATAACTATTTTTTATATTTTCTTAGGTGTTCATACAGCTTAACCTCTTTGTATAATAAAGTATGTAATCCTACAATTTGAATTTTATCCATATAATGGAGGAAAGAAGCATGACCCTGATGCTGTGTGTCTCTAGGGTTATATGTGAAAAGACTAAAAGGTAATATACAAAAATATCAATAATGATTATCTTTTTATTGAAGGATTAAATTTAATTTCCTTACTGTTTTGAAATGTTCTATGATTCACTTGGCATAATAAAATGTATACTATTGGTGCCGGGCGTGGTGGCGCATGCTTGTAATCCCAGTACTTTGGGAGGCGGAGACCGGAGGATCCGGGTTCGCGGCCAGCCTCAGCTCTCTCTCTCTCTGTCTCTCTCTGTTTCTCTGTCTCTCTCTCTCTCTCTACTTAGTGAGGCCCTCCGCAACTTTGTGAGACCCTGTTTCAAAATAAAGCATAAAAAAATAGGGCCGGGGGTGTAGCGCGGAGGTAGAACGCCCCTGGGATCAATCCCCGGTACCGCAAAAAAAAAAAAAATGTATAGTATTAAAAGTTTCTCCTACTCAACAATAAGAAAACAAACTCATTAAAAAGACCTTAACAGACATATCAACAAAGAAGATATATAGGCAAATAAACACAGAAAGGATGCTTTACTTCATAGATCATCAGAGAAATACAAATTAAAACAATGAGATACCACTACAAACCTATTTGAATGGTCAAAATCCAGAACACTGACAATACCAAATGCTGGCAAGGATGTAGAACAATAGTAATTCTCATTCATTGCTGGCAGAAATGCAAAATGGTACAGCCACTATGGAAAGACAGTTTGTGGTTTCTAACAAAACTGAATATACTCTTATCATAGGATTCAGCAGTTGCACTCCTTGATATATACTCAAATGAACTGAAAAATCTAGGCCACATAAAAACTCACACATAGATATTTATAAACATTTTCTTCATTATTGCCCAAGCCTGGTAGCAACTAAGATATCCTTCAATAAGTGAATGGATAAATAAACTGGTATATCCAGACAATAGAATATTATTCAACACTAAACAGAATATCAGTCATGAAAAGACATGGAGGAAACTTAAATGCAAATTACGAAGTGAAAAAAATCAGTCAGAAATCATACTATATGATCTCAATCAATATGACATTCTGAAAAGGTAAAACTGTAGAGGCAGTGAAAAGATTAGTGGTTGCCAGAAGTTGAGAGGAGGGATGGAAAGAAGCAGGAAACAGAGGAAATTTCAGGGCGATAAAATTATTGTGTATGATACTATAATAGTAGATACTTGTCATTATACATTCTTCCAAATCCATAGAACATACAATACCAAGAGTGAACCCTAAAGTTAACAATGGCGTTTTGGGTGATAGTGAAGTTTAATGTAGATCCATCAGTTGTAACAAATGTGCCTCTCTGGTGGGACATTGATAAAGGGGGAAACTGTTCATAACGGAGAAACAGGGGGACATGGAAAATATCTGTACCTTCCTTTTAATGTTACTGTGAAATTGAAACTGCTTTAAAAAGTAAAGTCTATAAAATACTACTTCTTATATCTTATGCTTGCAACTTAAGAATAATGACAAGAATAACCATGCTTTTCTATTTATGCACATTAGAAGTTCAAATATGAACTGTAAACTGATAGAAATTGTGACCTACTAAAACCAAGGTCATATGTTAACAAATATTCTACTCCAATCCATACTCAAGGCTGTAAGAGACCAGCTGGGCATTGTAGTGCATGTCTATAATCCCAGTACTTGGGAGGCTGAGACAGGAGGATCATAGGTTTGAAGTCAGCCTCAGTAACTTAGTCAGGCTCTCAGCAACTTAGTGGGACCTTGTTTTGAAATAAAAAATAAAATAGGGCTGGGTATGTAGCTCAGAGGTAGAATACTCCTGGGTTCAATCACCAGCCCCCCCAAATAAAATAGAATAAAATAAAGAAAGGAAGGAAGGAAGGAAGGAAGGAAGGAAGGAAGGAAGGAAAAGAAACCATAATAATTCTTCATTTACAGTAACTAAAACCCCAAAGTAAATTATGTGAACATAGTATTTCTAAATTATTTGGATATACTATTTTTGTTCATTCATTTTAAAGGAAGTAGCTATCCTATACAATTCAAGTCATTCCTGTACTTAGCATTTGAGGATTCTGATAAAATTATTATTGAAAAATTTAAGTATGACACACAGAATAAATTATTGTATAACTTCAATAAAAGCTAACTTCCTAAACTGATAAAACAAATGTTGGAATAGTTGAAGAACTTTAAAAATGAGCTGTCATTACTGGGTCAAGTCTTTTGTAACTGCACCTTTTATCAATCAGTTAAATTTTCAAACCAAATATTTTGAACATCTACAACATAATGCATTGTTCAAATAGAATCAAGAAACTAACATAAAGCAAAACAAAAATAGTGTCATAATCCCTATGAGAAGATTTAAGTTTAAATAAATGCAATCTACTGCCTCCTCCCTCCCCATCAACTTCCATCCTCCCAGACATGTGAATATTTGGTTTGCTTTCCAATTTTCAACCACTTCTAGTAGTGTTGGCCTGTTGTCTTCCAAAGCTTCATGACTTAGCGTTACCTACAATTACCAACCTCCCGAGATTTTAATAATACAGAATTCTCTGCATCTTTTTTTTTTTTCTGTACCGGGGATTATCCCCAGCCCTATTTTTTATACTTTATTTTGAAACCAGGTCTTACGAAGTTGCAGAGGCCTCACCAAGTAGCTGAGGCTGGCCACGAACCCGGATCCTCCAGTCTCTGCCTCCCAAGTACTGGGATTACAAGCGTGCACCACCACGCCCGGCCAGAATTCTCTACATCTTGATAGTGATTACGGTATTCACTATTCCCATTCAGTCTACAATGATACGGACTTTGTTTTCTTGCAGCAATAAGGACCACCTATAAATAATTGTGGGAAGTGTTTACAGACCCCACATGTACAAATGTGTTGATTTCTAAAGACACAAAGGAGAAGGGAGCAACAGGGCCCAGTTGCCCTGCTCACCTTGCTCATGCCCCTCCAGGCTTCTGCTTCTGCGTGTTCCATACACCAACAAGTGATCAGCTAGCTGGTAGCATTACTTCTTGAAAAACCAAGAAATCTGAACCAAGTTAAGGGACTAGGGAAATGTAAGTGGGTATAGTAATCAAACTATACCTGGAAATCATAAAAGTGATAGTGAATTCAGATCTCAGCATAGACAAAATGTTTTAGAAAAATTGGCAAAGTATAATGTTTAGGAGTTTAACCCCTGGATTAGACAAAACCTAGAACTGAATTCCAACACTGCCACTGACAAGAAATTATACAGGTCAAATCACTTTTCATTTCCAAGCTTCTGTTTTATTTCTTTAATTTGATCCACAAAATGAGGAAAATGATACCTACTTCTTAAGAGGTTTTTGATAATAATAATAGTGCATCCCATATACTTGCTTAGTACAGTATCTGGCACACAGTAACTATTCAAAAGTGTAGTTACTATAGAAGATGTTTGTTTGCTTATTAATATTCTAGAAGTCCAGTCATTGGTCAATGGTATTAACTAATGCTCTCAAGGATCTTTTCTGTGTAAATAGTGGATTATTCAAAGATAGTTTTTTGTTTAGTTCTTCTCTAAATCCCTCATATAAGCATATTCAAGAGAAATCCATGCATTTTTCAATTTTAATGAATCTAATGTCTCTTACCTTTGCTTTTACTATCAGTTCCTCGTGTTTATGAATTAGCTCCTCGTTGTCTGAAAGTGATGAACCTAGACTCTGTTCCTGCAAATCTCTTATGGTTTTCTGAAACCAACAAGTAACCTAGGTAAGAAGCAACAAAGAAAGATCAAAATCAAATGATCAGGATAAGTCAGTAGAAACTCAGAAATAATTCCTCAACCTTTCCAATCTTCAGCTACTTTAATTTCTCTTTATATAAACTAATCCCATGGATTAAATTAATATACTTTTTAAATTTCCTCTTCATATCAACTTCTACCTGCTTAAGAGAAAAAAAAACTAACCCCAGAAAAAGCGTTAAAATGACGTATCAGCTCAGCACAAAGAAAATAATTCAAAACTTCTTCAAAATGAAGAACCAAAATTTGTTCCCATACATCCCATAAATCATACATTCTTTTCAACTATGTTTTCCCCCTGGATACAAATACAAATCTGAGTGTAGTTACATAGAACTATATGAAGATATTAAACAGCGTATGTAGAAATATTTTTCTACTATAAAAAGACAGTGCAAAAGAACTTAGCTTGCTGCTATTGCTAGAAATCTGTATTCAGAAGATAAATGGGAAAGTTATTAAAATTCCATTGACATTATCAGTGGCGAAGGGCATGACTCATCCATGCAAAATTGATTTACAACATATACCATACACAGTGTTAAAACAACAAATATCAAAGTATATTAAATAAAAATAACAAATATAGAACTTGAAAGAAGCTACTCATTCATATTCTCTCTCTCTTTCTCCCCCCACTCCCCACCCCAACCTTTGGAGCTGGGAGCTGAACTCAGGACCTCACACATGCTAAGAAAGCACTCTACCACTGAGCTTCATCCCCGGCCCCTGATGCCATACATTTTTTAAATGATGCCATAACTTGACCTGGGACCTAAGTCCCCTTGACTTGGGACTCCTGGATATAGATTCCATATTCCAATTGAGGAAAGAATCCTGAACAGCATTATCCTTATGCTCACCTCACAGCTGCTGATTCTTAATAGGCTACTACAAGCAAGACAGTTTGCTAATTGATTTGGGGGCATTATCTCTATTTTTCTCAATAAGTCTGTAACAATATGATATAATCATTGCAAGGGCAAGTTAACTGAGTTTTGGAGAGATTAATCAGATTATCCAGGGCTACATAGTAAATGGCAGAGACAGGAACTGTTTCCAAATCACAGGATTCTGAAGTCCATGTTCTTTGCACTGTGCCCTGCTGCCATGCTTGGGTAACCTAAAGTCTTACAGTCCTCTCATCAGGGAGAATGACTTCAAAGCTGAACAATGAGTACTGGCAGCCATTCAAAATGCTGGCATATTCCAAGCCTAATACTGTCTTTCTGCAGTCTTGGTTGTCTTGCCTGCAATAGTCATAGGACTTCTAAATCCTGTAACATGGAGACATGTGTGAAGCAGGAGGTCAAGAAGAAAGCTAAGGGAAGTCTAAAGTTCCGTACTTTAATAAATGCAACACACACGCACACACACACACACACACACACACACACCACAGAAGTCAGAGTCAGAGGCTCACCTAGGATAGATACCTGGAACCATTATAGGGCTGATATCACAAAGCTGATTATAAGAACAAAAAGTCTGTACCAATGCTTAGCATTTTCCACCATGGAATGGGCAGTAAAATATGGGACAAGGGGGTTCCTCCAGCTTTCTGCTACTTGGAAATCTTTGTTACCCAGAATTTTAGCAAAGAAAAAGAAAAGAAAAATGCAAAGAATAATGATGTCACTGTAGCAGTTATCATGTTAAATATATTTCCTTTTATTCGGAACACTTGGTAATATATACATTATCTAGTAATTCCCAAAAGGACTATGTTTATGTATTTACAATTACAGGAAGTCAGTCTATTTCTCTGGTGTTGCAATTAGAATTAGATGATAATCAGATATACAGTATGCATATTAGAACCCACAGAGAGTATTTTATCAAGAGCTATAAAATTTATTCATTGATTTATTTAGTTTTTATGAAACAAAACAATTTCTCACAAAAGTTGAAGGGAATTCATATAAAAACACAACCAGAGGAATGATTTAAGAGTTTTCTCAAAAGTAAAGCAGATCATGAATATATCTAACTTTCAGAGATTATTTATTTTATTAAGTATTGGGAGTGAGTTTTATTTATTCTTAGCTTAAGTAGGGTGGAGGACCTAAAAATCTCAAGAATGCTTTATTAGAGACAGTTAATATAGAAGCTGAGTGAATGAAATATGGGTACAAACAGGTGTTTGCTAATCTCCCCAAACAGGTGAGAAGTCTGAACCCTCAGATGATCCTATTAAATTTTGTGAGTCAAAAACTTGTCATCTCACACATACCAGCAGTGATGACAGCCAGGAGGGCATGAGTTGTTTTGATTTCTAAATGGTATCGACTGATCTCATCCCCTAGATTTGGCCAGTACTATTTCAACCCCCAAAGGATACTATTCCTATAAGGCAATACTATTCCTTACAAGAAAATATTGTCTAGAACTATGGTGATAGCCAGTATATCCTGTCCATATACCTGCCTGTTAATGTATGCTAACTCTCTAGAGCTACACACTTTTACTACCAGATAAACCCTAGAAAGAAAGATAAAAACAAGTTGGCATAAAACTCAGAAGTAGATCACTGTAAGGGTGTTACATCTCATCATGAGGCATTCACACACACGAGCAGCCTCGTAGATCAGATTTACCATATATGCTGTGGGATGCACACAAAATAGGCTCTCAGAGTCCTCAGGCTAAAATAAGATACCCTAAATAACCAAGGATATGTCAACCACAATTCTCTGACACCCAGTAAATCAGGCACTGCATCCTGCAAGTAGCTATTGCAGACAGCTGCATGGATATTCAAGTGCACTTTTTATAAGCTTTTAAATTATATCAGCTGCTGTCCAAAATCCCGAGTGATAAGTACAGTAAATGATGCACCCGGACATTTCTATAGAACATGGTCCCTGCAAAATGATGAAAATATGATCCATGGGTTGACGGGATGTGGAAAGGAAGGAAAAACAAAAAGCATTCAAAGTATAAACTGGAAAACAATTCTCAGCACTCATAGGGGACATGAAAACATTTTTCCTCTCTCTTCTCAGTTCTTACCTTTCAGCTTGACCTAAGCAATGTGCTTTTGATCATCCCACAGGTTTTACCTGGCTTCTAGGTACTTTAAGGAGATAGAACTAAGTCAGAGAAGGCTTGAAAGAGATTTTTTTTTAATGGAAGTGGGGGTGGGGATGGTATCTATCAGAGAGTGACAAAAGATAGAAAGGGAAGTCAGCAGATGCAAAGGCAAATAAGGGATGTTCCATGAAAACCCAAAGCTGCCTTGACAGTTAAAGAAGTGTGCCAGAAAATTTCTGCCAAATGGCATAGGTGTAGACTCTCACTGCATGATGTAGTGGCCACTAGCTGCACGTGGCCACTGAGTACGTGGAAGGTGACTAGTCCAAACTGAAATGTGCTCTAAGTATAAAATATACATCAGATCTCAAGACTTTGCATAAAAATAATCTCATCAAGAATGTTGGTTTCCAGTATCTGTTGAAATTATATCTTGGATATGTTGGGTTAAATAAAATATGTTATTACTTTTCACATTTTATGTGGCTTTTCACAATTTTTTTTTTTTTGCGGTACCGGGGATTGAACCCAGGGGCATTCTACCTCCGCACTACACCCCCGGCCCTATTTTTTATACTTTTATTTTGAAACCGGGTCTCACGAAGTTGCGGAGGGCCTCACTAGATAGAGAGAGAGAGAGAGAGAGAGAGAGAGAGAGAGAGAAAGCTGAGGCTGGCCGGGAACCAGATCCTCCGGTCTCCGCCTCCCAAAGTACTGGGTACTGGGATTACAAGCGTGCGCCACCACACCCGGCTGGCTTTTCACATTTTAAAATATTTCTTTTTAGGCCAGGGGTGGTGGCGCACGCTTGTAATCCCAGTACTTTGGAGGCGGAGATTGGAGGATCCGGGTTCGCGGCCAGCCTCAGCTACTTAGTGAGGCCCTCGGCAACTTCGTGAGACCCGGTTTCAAATAATAAAATATAAAAAAAATAGGGCCGGGGGTGTAGCTCAGAGGTAGAAGACCCCTGGGATCAATCCCCGGTACCACAAAAAAAAATTTCTTTTTATTTTTTTGGTGGCTACTAGCATATTTAAAATCACATACATGGTTTGCATTACATTTTTATTGGATGGTTCTGTTGTTCAAGGGTGTTTGAAAAATCCTTACTTGTTAAATATAAATGTAAGGATTGAGTTTCAATTAAGGGCAATTTAAAATAGCAGAGCTAGGAGAGCAGTGGAATGAGCTATCCACTGGTAAGCATTTATGGATCACGGGGGCAGGGCTGGGTGAGACCCTTTCAAAGGAGTTGATTGGCTGAGTTCATTGGCTAAGTAGAGGAAGACAACTTTAGGGAAAGCAGAGGGAGCAAAGGGCTCATCTTCACCCCCCCCCCGCTTTATTTGATTAGATGAGACATGTATTTTGTGCAGGTACAGGGAACCAAAGATGCATGAGAGTTAATACAGGAGTATATCAGCTGAGTAGGAAAGATAGATGAGAATGTTATTTGAAGGTTTAACTTTGCACAGGGAAGGACTAGTTTTTGTTTGTTGGACATTGTACCCCTACATGGAACCCATGCTAGGAGATAAGAATGAAGAAAGAAAGGGAAGTGTACCTGACCTTCACAGAGAGGTATAAGGTACTATTCTGGGCAGCTTACAATGTTATCTCATCCAGTCTTTATACCCTGACTACAATGGAGATATAGGCTTTTTTTTTTCTTTTGTGGTACTGGGATGGAACCCAGGGGCATTCTACCTCTGAACTACACCCCAGCCCTATTCTTTTATTTTGCTACTTTAAGTTGTGGAAGGCCTCACTAAGTTGCTGAGGCTGGCCATGAACCTGTGATCTTCCTGTCTCAGTCTCCCAAGTACTGGAATTACAAGCATGCACCACCACACCCAATTGATATATGCTTTTATAACAAATGAGTTGACAGGTTAAGTAGCTTGCTAAGTTCACACAAAATCAACAAGAGGGTAGTCCCATAGATGAGAGCAATAATTCCATGGTCAGAATTTACATTTTATGATCCAATATTTATTTTTCCTTCTCATCGTATCCATGTGTAGAAATAAAGGGTTCTGGAGAAGTGGTTCTTAGTCTATGTTTATGAGCATTCTTAAAAATAAAAACCACATTGCAAGGCTACAGTTATAGAATCTAATTCTAATATGAAAATAGGTCCTATGTACAATCATGGTGACTCAATGAAAATACTGCATTAGAGAAGATAATAGAAATGAGGTCAAAACCACCAGGAAGAAGTCAGCTACTGGCAGAGCTAACAGTAAGCACAGGCTGAGAGCTTTAGTTCCCAAATGATATGTGCCAAAGACAGGACTAAAACCTCAGGAACCCAACCAACACAAAATGCTCTCCGATGGCCAAGGGTAGATGATGCAGGTGGCAAGGTGGACTGTTGCCCCAGCCTGAAGCCATGCCTCTACTGCCACCGACCACCACAAATTTCTTTTCCTACAATGTGTCCTACAATTTGAGATTGGATCTTATTTTCTGATCTTTATTTAAAACTATGCTGGAAGAGGCAAGTTAGCAATAAGCAATTCAAACTACCTTAATAGAAATGCTTAAGGGAAGATGATAATCTCCTCAAATTACTTTCATTTTCTTTTCCATGAGAACAGTTCTTGCCAAATAACCAGTTACTATTAGAGACCAAAAAAAAAAAAACCTGATAAGGGGGGGAGACATCCATTATTTATCTTTAACTTGAGAATTTTTAAGTCTCCCTTCCACATACCAACATATACACATATACTGAAATATTTTCACTTATAGTTGATGGCCACAGGTAACAATTTCAGTGTCTACTTTGATTTTCAATACATGTTAGTATTGTAGCAATAATTTTGGTTCCCATAAGGTTTTGTGTTTTCATTCATGTATGTATGTGTGTATGTACATATGTATGTATGTATTTTGTGTGTGTGTGGTACCGGGGATTGAAACCAGGGGCATTCTACCTCTGAGCTATACCCCCCAGTCCTTTTTTAATTTTGAAATAGGATCTCATTAAGTTGCAGAGGGCCTTGCTAAGTTGCTGAGGCTGGCCAGGAACCTACAATCCTCCTGTCTCAGCCTCCCAAGTACTAGGATCATAGGCATGTGCCACCACACCTGGCCCTTCTTTTATTTTTTATATAGGAGGGGGACCACTTGTCTTTATCTTGTATTAGGTGAGCCAGTCAAATGTGCTCTGCACTTAACTAGGCAATAACCATACTTTAAATATCCATGTGCTCCATTAGGTGATAATATATAATAAAAGAGGCACTAAAGCCATGTTGCTGATGTTTGTACCAGAGGACCTACAAGTAGGAGAGAAAAGAAGAATTGTTGCTATCGAACTGAGTTGTTTAGCCTTGAACTGCATCTATACATTTTGTTTGGCCTAAAGCTTTCTCCATATATAGTAGATTGGAACCTAACTCGATGTACCAAAAGACTGTGACCTACTGTTCTAACAAGAGGCTGAGTCTCAGCCAATCACAAGACACCAACTGTTTAAGCCATGTTTAAATGAGACAGGTATGAGCTGTAACCAATACTGTTCTCTCTGTGCCTCACTTCATTTTCTGTAAGTCACTTTCTTTCCTCTGGCTATCAATATAACATGTCCAGTGCAGTGCAGTGGGGCCTTCTGAACCAAACCATTTTTGGTCCAGATTGGTGCTGATTCTGGAATCATAAATAGGGCCAACGAAGAGTTGCAAGGCTAGGTTTGTTATAATTTTGTCTTTTAACACTGCTAAACATGTGGATTGGGTTTCTATTATTAGATGCAGTTTAAGACTGATCTATTAGCTTATTATTATTTGGACTTAGCCTCAAAGATTTGAAGAGGACAATGTTCACAATTTTCTTTTGTAGAATTTGGGAGTCCTCCTCAAATTATTGAAGTTGGAGAGAAGGTGTTAATGTCTTTCCAAATTAATAAATCCCAGGATTCATACTGGGGCTCGTGGCTCATACTTATAATCCAAACTACTCAGGAGGCTGAGGCAGGAGGATCACAAGATTGAGTTCGCTCTGGGCAACTTGGTGAGATCCTGTCTCAAAATGAAAAAAAAAATGGCTGTGGATGTATCTCAGTGGTAGAAAGAACTCTTGCCTAGCTTGCACAAGGCCCTGGATTCAATCTCCAGTAACACACACACACGCGCACACACACACACACGCACACACACATACACACACAAAGGAAAACCAAGGACTCTCTGTCAATGGGTAGTAGGAAAGCTAAACTATTGTTAGCTTATTGTCATAAGATAAAATTTGTTACTTTATGAACAGCTTCAGATCATCATTCTCTCTGTCTAGAATTATAATCTCATGTATTTAATTATTCTGACCTGTATTGGCATATAATTTCTCTTCTCATGTCTTCATTTCAAGAAAAATTGATACTAAGGACTTCCCTTCCCAGCATTGGCCTCACATCTTGTTTGTGCTTAGATAGGCTCTTTAATTCCCAGCGACTCAGGGGTAGAAAGCTATTTAGTCCAGTGGATAAAGTTAGAACACTGAAAGTCTCTGGAGCTCTATTTTGTTTTAGCAGTACCTCTAACTCATTGGGGGGAATTCCCCAGCAATGGAAGGAAGTCTTCTTTCAAGAAAGGAAGCAGAGCCTTGCCAGGGCCTTGGCAATGTGCATCCCTGCCAAAGATATCTAAGACATGGCTTTCCAATAGAACTTAGAATTCCACTCTAAGAGACCTAGAGCAAATTGTATTCGCTGGTTGTGTGAGTTCAAGAGAGACAGACAGACATTAAGAGGGTGACCAAAGTTTGACATTTTCACATCACCATCCCAGTTCCAAGGTCATGCAGTTTAATGGATTTATACTGAAACTTTGGCCTTAAACCCCCAGTTTAAGAAGAAATGAGTCAGAAACTATCATATTGACAGGATAAAAACTGCTAAAATTTTAAAGGATGTTGTAATCCATTTAAAGGGTATCATTTATTTTCTTTAATTAGCAGTCTCCCCATGAAATGTATTAAAATTAATTGGCCCTTTGGGCTTGTCTTTAGGGACCACAAAAGTGAGGGGAAAAGAGAGAATGAGTCCCTCTCCCTGGCCAATTCGGGGTATTGGCAGTGCCGGGGAGAAAAAGAAAGCCAACAATCTCCAACAGCAGGACAGGACGGGAAAGAGAGCTCAGGGAGGCAGAGGGACAGGCACAGGCGGCCCGAGGCTCAGCAGAGAGCTCAGGGAGGCAGAAAGACAGGCACAGGCGGCCCGAGGCTCAGCAGATGGCTCTGGCAGCAGCAGCTAATTTTGTTGCACAACGGGTGTGAGGGGTGAGAGCAACGCAGAGCCTTCCTCAGAGAGCGCACGCATCACTTCAGAGAACGAGCTCAGCCGTGGTATGTGTCCCACATTTCCTTACCAGCTGATGCAGGGCTTAAATAATCAAAATGTTAAGCCTCCCATTTCAAAAGAGTATAGCAACACCCCTTATGCATGATGGATATGTTCCAAGACCCCCAGCGGATGCTAGAAACTAAGAGCAGCACCAAACCCTGTATATACTATTTTTTCTATACATACTGATGATAATGTTTAATTTATAAATTAGGCACAGTAAGAGATGAACCACAATAACTAAAAATAAAATAGAACTCGAGTGAAGGATGTAGCTCAGTGGTAGAATGCTTGCCTAGCATGTGCAAGGCCCTGGGTTAGAACCCCAGCACAGACAGGCAGGCAGGCAGGCAGGCAGGCAGGAGCGGTGGATGAATTATAATAATGTGCTGTAATAAAAGTTACTTAAAACTTACAAATTCTTTATTTCTGAATTTTTTGTTTAATACTTTAGACCACAATTGACTGTGGGTAACTAAAACAGTGGAAAATAAAACCTCAAATAATGGGGGAACAGCTGGGCGTGGTGGTACACGCTTGTAATCCCAGTACTTGGGAGGCTGAGACAGGAGGATCACAGGTTTGCAACCAGCCTCAGCAACTTAGTAAAGCCTTCTACAACTTACTGAGACCCTGTTTCCAAATAAAAATTAAAATTGGGCTAGGTGTGTAGCCCCTGGGTTCAATGTCCAGTACTATATGAAAATTAAGTAAGTAAGTAAGTAAGTAAGTAAATAAATAAATAAATAAATAAATAAGGAGGGGACAAATGTATATAGAAGTGACAAACTAAATTTCATGAAAATGTAGTCAACTCTAACAAATATAAATGAGTTAAACAGATAGCTAATTGGTGGAGAAAGTTAGGGAGGGAAAAGTTGATTTTTAACTATCCTGCAGAGAAAGCTAACCTTTTGAATAAACTAATATGGATACAAAGCCATGAAATGACATTTATTTCCTTCCTACATGAGAACATTTTTAAAAACTAAGATTACAATAGTTTAGGGAATGGGTGTGGGATTTGGCTAGCACACAGGGGTTTGTGCCATTCATAGTGAAGTTTACAGAGTGATATGTAGTGTCATGTGAACACTCAGCATTTATTCAGCACTTAACATAGGCCAAAGTGATGCCCTAAACATTTTTACATATACGATCTTATTTGTTTTTTCAATAAATCTATAGGTAGATACCATTATTTCCTTCAATTTACAGAAAAGGAACCCAAGGCACAGAGACCAATAAGGGACCCAAAACCACATAGCTAGTAAACGTGAACGCTGGGGTTGATAGCCATGCTGTCTGTGTCAGAGTCCCTCCTTAGTGCCTAGGACCTGCCATCCCACTGAGCACAAGAGTCATGAGCACGCACTCTAGTTAGCAAAGGCGTCTACTGCTTCTGAAATCACATGCTTCTCCTACAAACATTAAGATAGGTTGCATTTCCTGCTGGCATGCCTTGAGGAGAATTCTAGAACAGCCATGTGCTAGAATAAAATTTTTGATAAATTTTAACCCACAAATGGCCAGATAGCTATTTATATCTGTTATTGGGATCAAACTATTATATTCTAGTTATCACCAAGATAATTTGACCCTTATTTTGGTTTTATGCCAGATTATGTTTGAAAGCTACAGTCAAAGAAAGGTTTAAAACAAAAAAAAAGGGCCCTTAACACTTCATATGTTATCTCCTATTAACTTAAGCTGGCCAACCATTCAAACTCTAAATCTTTGTTAGAAAATGGCAACGTGCATCAGAGAGCATACACACACGCACATGTGTGTTTTCACACACACAGTTTCACAGATGCCCACCAGGAACAAGACTGGTGCCCTGAAGCTGTACTTATACAGGTCAACTCTGATATCATTTTAATTGTCTATTGACAGCAAATATACTGCATGATTATTATGTACGTTGTGCTCAAATTATGACCCACCAAGCCTTCCAAATGAATTCTACTGTCCTCCCCTCCCCTAAAGACCTGCATCTTACATGTATGTATATGTGACCTGGGTAGTAAAAAGAGATTGTCTCCCTCACATCTTAGTTCTATGTCCTTGACACTGTCTTATACAAAGAGGCCATGAATAACTTGGTTTTAATATATTTGTTTGTCTCACTTATGCCTGATTGGAGCAATTGAGAAAAATTACATTCATAAATCTTCTTGCCAAGATAATTAATTATGCACAAAATACTCCAAGCTGCTTCTGGTTTTCATTAATGAAGCAGATTATCTGCAAAATAAGATGCTGCTAGAGCTGAAAAGAAAGGGCAGCTGCTCATCTTTCAATGTAAAACAAGCACCCATTTTTACATCTGAAAAACAATGATAACGAAAGAAAGAACATGCCATGATTATGTTTACCAGACTCTCACGACCCAATTAAGATAGAAAAGTCCATGGCTTGCCTTTACTTTTTTCTGGAATTGATGTAAATCTTAAGTCACTATCATGCTGGTCACTTAATTTCTTTTCCAAAGGCAAATTAGCTGACCTTTTCAAAATCTTTAGGCCATAAGCACTTAGAAGGAGAGAAGCACTAAATGTATCTTGCAAATGGCCCTTAGGAGAAGAAGTGCGTCGGTTATTCAGACATGCACATTATTATTCATCAGTAATCTTTGTTCTAATTCTCTACTTAATTTTCCTTTACGTGGTTAAAATGATTGACAAACCTGATATTTTATTAATGTAAAGTTTGGCGGCTTATGGTCCCTTAAAACAGGTACAGAACTAAAAAACAATGAAGTGTGGTTCTACACTTGTCTAGGATTATCAGATCATCCAGGAACATGATAATCTAGAATCTCAATTTCTAGCAGAGTCACACTCAATTTGGAGTCCCTGCTGCTAATTTGCATCATTGTATCACCAGCAAAACTGTCAAAGAGAACAGCCAGAAAAACTTGAAAATTCAAGTAAGGGAATTATGCTAATACCTGTATAAACTTTTAAATATTTCCTGGTTCACATAATTATCAACACTGTAAGCATTAACTATTGTTCATGATATTAAGAAGTAGAAGAGACTCTACTTCCTCATCAATAAGCTATTATTTAAATTATGTTATATCCAAATAGCAAAATACAACGTATCCATTAAATTACTTATTATACTTTTAACACAAGAATATGACTATGATTTGATCAATTTAATAAAAACCAAGTTACAATATAGTATGCATAGGTAAATTCCATTGTTTTCTGCTTCTTTAATACATATGTGTGTGTGCTCATGTAATACATGTGTGTTTAGGCCCCTGTTTGAATAAAAGTCCAAAAGGCAGCAGCATGCCAAAATGGTAATAGCAATGATCTGCACAGATTGCGATCTCCTCCACATGTCTAACAAATTATTAAGTCATAAGTAGGAAAAAATACTACCTTTTTTGCTTTAAACTATTAACTGAGTGCCCATTGAACAAGTATGGCTACCAAGATTGTCAAAGTGACTTTCATTTGATCACATCCTATAAACTCAAAACAAATGATGAAATGAAATTGGCCTTCGACCTGAGAAGGCCAATTTTTTTACTTGAGCCTGGTGGGGGAGGGGCAGGAGTGGGGAGTAATAACATGTTGGGCTTTCATTATCTTTTTCAGACTTGATGATGAAAATCGCTAATGCTAACATAGCAGTCTGTTCCCAGCACTTGTCATATAATAACTCATTTGACAATCCTAACTACCCTTGGAGGTAGGTACTATTACTATCCACAATTTTGGAGAAAATGAGTCACAGGGAATCAGAATAAATGCTCAGTTACTCCATTGGTAAGTAATGGAGCCAGGACTTAAACCCAGTGAACACACTGGCTCCAGGGTGCTCTTACACCACAAAGAGATAGCAGTTATTATCAATTACTCCAGTTACTCTCTTTGCTGGTAGCAAGGGAAAATGTTAACATGGGGCGTTTTAAGATTAGGAGCCTAAACCGGGCGTGGTGGCGCACACTTGTAATCCCAGTACTTGGGAAGCTGAGACCAGAGGATCCGCGTTCGTGGCCAGCCTCAGCTCCTTAATGAGGCCCTCCGCAACTTAGTGAGACCCTGTTTCAAAATAAAGAATAAAAAACATAGGGCTGGAGGTGTAGCTCAGAGGTAGAATGCCTCTGGGTTCAATCCCCAGTACCGCAAAAAGAAAAAGATAAATAAAAAGATTAGGAGCCTAAATTTTATATTTAAGGAAATGACTATCTTATTTGTTCATGAGTCACATTAAAGATAATATTCATTCTTATTACTGTAATTAAATTCATTTTGGTTCAAGGATCCTTAGGAGTGGAACTAAAAGAAAGCTTCATTCTCTGGGTGTGGTGGCACACACCTGTAATCCCAGCTACTCAAGAGGCTGAGGCAGGAAGATCTCAAGTTCTAGGCCAGCCTGGGCAACGTAGCAAGAGCCTGTCTCAAAATTTTGAAAAGGGCTGGGGATGTAGCTCAGTGGTAGAGCACTTGCCTAGCATGTGTGAGGTCCTGGGTTCAATCCCCAGCACCACACACACACACACACACACACACACACACACACCAAAAAAAAAAATTAAAAAAGGAAAGAAAGCCACATTCTCTTACCACAAATGTGCATTCTTAAACCCTTACTATGCCTGTAAGAGCCTCCAACAATTAAGAAACCTCAACATGTTTAACATCACTAATGCTAAACCCAGGGGAGAGAATCTGAACTAGATGAGAGAGAGAGTTCATAAGTTGTAAGGTTTGACCTAAGATAGGAAGGGCAAGGAAACTGGTATTTATTAAGTCCCTCTTAAAATAGTAGGCAAGTTTTACACATGTTATTTCATTTAATCCTTACAACAACTCTTCAAGTTAAGTATTAGTCCCAATTTAAAGGTACGACCCATGAGAACTGCAAAACAACAACAACAACAAAATATTACTGCACACCTACTAAAATAGCCAAAATCTTAGCTGGGCGTGGTGGCACATGCTCATAATCCCAGTACTTGGGAGGCTGAGACAGGAGGATCAGGTTCCAGGACAGACTCAGCAAGTAGTGAGACACTCATCGACCTAGTGAGACTCTGTTTCAAACTAAACATAAAAATAGGGCTGGGGTGTAGCTCCGAGGTAGAATGCCCCTGGGCTCAATCCCCAGTGCCACACACACACACACACACAAAAAAAAAAAAAAAAAAAAATAGCCAAAATCTGAAATAGTGATAACATCAAATCCTGCTAAAGATGTGGAGCAACGGGAAACCTGGAGGTGTTTGCTCTCTGCCACCTCCCAGGAGAGCCTAGAGCAACATATTCAAAATGTACTGTCCTGTTTGATTTTTAATAGCACTTATCACTGTTCATTTGTTTATTTTATGACTTTCTTGTCCCATTAGTACAGTGGTTCTCAACTGAGGGTAACTGCCCCCTAGGGGACATCTGGCAACATCTGGACACAGTTGTGGCTGACATACCATATGAGTGGCTAGTTGGCAGAGTCAGAATCAACATCCTAAAGTGCACAGGGCAGCCCCCACAAGGTGAGGGTTACCAAATGTCAACACCAAACATCAAGTGCCAAAGCTGAGAAACACATCAGAAAGAAGATTCATAAAGGAAAATGGTTTTGCCTTGTGTCCATTGTATCTCCAGCATTTATGATAAGATCTGGTGCATAGCAGGTACTAAAAAATTATTTGCGGAGAACCCAGGCCTGGTGGCTCGTGCCTGGAATCCCACTACTTGGGAGGCTGAGACAGAAAGATCCCAGGTTTGAGGCCAGCCTCAGCAATTTAGTGAGACCCTCAGCAGCTTAGCAAGATGAAACCCTGTTTCAAAATTTTAAAAATAGGGCTCGGGGTGTAGCCCAGAGGTAGAAGCCCCCTGGGTTCAATCCCCAGTTCCACAAAAAACTTTGTGTTATTATTATTGGCAATGTTAGCCATGATTTAAGTCCTCATTTTTCTAGTTTAAAATAAGTTCTGTTTTCTCCTGGCTTCACATTTGCTTCCAGCTGTGTGTCTGTCTCTCCAGTTTGTATCAGAGATATATAAAACATGTGAAAAAGACTCCTTTCCTGTGCATCCAGACCAGGAGATCTCCCTCCACATCATTTCTCTCCAAAAATTTCCTTCCACTTAATCTTTCCAAATTTGAGCATGAGATTGGGGCAATCAGAAGTGTTTCAGTAAGCCGGGCATGGTGGCACATGCTTGTAATCCTAGTACTTGGGAGGCTGAGAGAGGAGGATCGTGGGTTTGCGGCCAGCCTCGGCTACTTAGTGAGGCCTTCCCAACTTAGTGAGACCCTGTTTCAGAATAAAGAATAAAAAATAGAGCTGGGGGATGTAGCTTGGAGGTAGAATGCCCCTGGGTTCAATCCCCAGTTCCACAAAAAAAAAAGAAAAGAAATATTTCGATAAATACACTACCTATTTAAGTTGGGGGTTTGCAAGTAGAATTCTGCCCACTCTTCCTCTCAAATGACCGGGGTGGAAGGAATACCTGGCAAGCATGTTGACAACCATGCAGAGCTGTGCCTGCAATGCGGGTAGTGACTTCTAATGAGCCCACACGCTCATCAGCTCCAAAGCCCTCTAGTCACTCATTATTCAGCATCACCCAGTCACATTTCTTCATTGGCAACAGACCACTCTTCTAAGAATACTTTATATTTTGAGAGATTACAGACTTTTTTTTTATATTGGGAATTGAAGTCAGGGTATTCTACCTCTGAGCTATATCCCCAGACCTTTTTATTTATTTATTTTTATTTTGAAACAGGGTCTTGCTAAGTTGCTGAGGCTGCTCTCGAACCTGTGATCCTACGAAATGTTTCAGGCTCCAAAGTACTGGGATTATAGCATGCACCACCATGTCCATCAAGGTTACAGACCTCTAAAAATGACATTAGCAGCAATCTATCACAATTCAATACCTCATGTCTCCCCAACTTCCTAGAAAACTACAATTAGCATTTCAGAATCACAAAGAAATGTGCCTACAAGTAGCAACCTGGAAGGAAGTGGGAAAGAGAATCCAATGATAGAACAGTCATTCTCAAAACTGGCCACAGGTGTTCTCCCATTCATAAGATCAATATTATGAGAGAAAATAATCTTGACTTTTATGCTTGGACTTATTTGGGGAAACAATGTGATAGTTTGAAGAAAAGGCTTTTGAACCAAAGATTAAATGATTCAACATGACCACCAAGATACTGTCTCAGGCCGTGGCTAATCCACATAATAGCCAGTTAGTTGAGGCCAGCACACCATGCAATGTCTATTAGGGTTACCTGGTTTTCTTGTTGGTCCCACAGACACATCTGTAGAACCTGACCCAATTCTTGCCGCTGTTGCTGCAGGTACTTGTCTAGTTGCCTTCTCCTGTCTTGTAGAAGTTCAAGAAGACTGTCAATCTTCAGACAGCTGCTCTGAGCTCCCTGAATCAGCTCGGAATTGACATTAGGCCCATCACACTTGAATTTTTCTATGAAGTCAGTGAGTTGTTGACTTTTGTTTAAAAGGGCTAGAGATCGTTCTAAGAGTTCTAGAAGAAAATTAGAAAGAAAGAATAATGATACAAGCAACCTTTTATATAGTAACATTTGGATTTTTCATACAATTTAAAAGATAATAACTTTTATATTGACATTAAACTACACTGCAAGGAATTTAAGTGTGTAACTATCAACTACTTACAATATGTGAAAAAAACAACTGGTCAAACACCTTGGCCCAACAATTGCCATAGCCCCAGCTGCCAAATGTTGGAAGCTATAATCCAGCAACAGCCTGATTCAGTACAGGGAGTGGGAAGATGGTGGGATTCTGGCCCTGGTGCACTCAGTTTTTAATAGTGTAATACTGGTTATGGTACCTACTCTCCCTGAGGTGACTGGACTAAATATGAGGTTTAAATGTCATGCCTGTCATGGCCAAACAAAAATCCAATGAACGTGGTGGCCAGGTGCCTAGCTGTCAGGGCTATGGGAAGGTGGAAAAGGCTTGTTCAGTCTAACAGTGTCAGCTTTCCTTCAGTTCTGGCCATCTGTTGACATGAGAGACTATGAACCCATTGGTGATAGGGTTTACTACTGTTTTAAAGAGCTATAAATACAGATTTTTATGTGAAAGCTTTTGATCTTTAAATGTTTTATAATTTGTATGTCTTTAATTTTTTTTCTTTTTTTATGGAGGTACCGGGGATTGAATCCAGGGGCAGTCTACCTCTGGACTCCCAACTGATTTTTTTAAAAAAACCCACAGCCGGGCTTGGTGGCACACGCTTGTAATCCCAGTACTTGGGAGGCTGAGACCGAAGGATCTGGGTTCGCGGTCAGCCTCAGCTACTTAGTGAGGCCCTCCGCAACTCAGTGAGACCCTGTTTCAAAATAAAGAATAAAAAATAGGGCAGGGGGTGTAGCTCGGAGGTAGAATGGGTTCAATCCCCAGTACCACAAAAAAAAAACCCACAAGATAAAAGCATATTTATCTGACAAATGAGCCACCACTTTATAATCTCTGGAGTACATGACATTGTAGGTTTGGGTAACATCTTGCAGAACTGGGATATTAATCCTGAAAATTGAAGGCCCACCAAGGGAAAATGCGTCTAGGAGGAAGGAGCTGAGAACAGCACACTGAAGTGCATCCGGACTTGAGGATCAGTTGGAGGAGCAGATAAAGGGCTGCCCACTCTCTACAAGTCGGTCGTGGGAACCAGTCATGACACACCTCTCTCCTGCAGCCCACCCTCATCAAGACTTGTCAGCTTACCCCTACTTCCTGCATCTGTCTGCCTCTCTCCATCCCCAAGGTAGAAAGCATCTTCTGGTGCCTGGATTTATGTAGCTTTTTCTTAATTTCATCTCTTTAATCCATTCATCCATTCTCCGCACTTCAGCCACACATCATTTTTAATATAATCTCCTTCTCTCTCAAACACACACACACACACACACACACACACACACACACACATACCCTAAAATGATCGTTTCATTGCCTCAAAATTAAGGATGGACTACTTAATGTAAATGACCAGGTCTGGCACAGCCTTGTGTCTATCTTCTTTTTCAGAATATTTCGATCTCTCTCCCTTTCATCTCTACCTCCTCCAAATTCCTCATGCATGCTATACTCTCTCCTGCCCCTCAGCTAGGGACACCGTTTTCTTTAACTCCCTCCTTTTCCATCTTTATTCTTATCCATAGTCCAGGTATTAGTCAACTATTAATTCCTCAAAGGACAAACCAGACTTGACCAAATCTTCCTGGTAAATGTTCTCATAGTGTGATGTCATTCACAGCTCTTATCATGGCTCTAACTTTACATTTATGTGCATGGTTACTCAGTCAGTAGCTGTCTTTGCCACTAGGCTACAATGCAATATGAGGACAGGGACCATGACTACATCCCCAGCACTTATCACAGTGACTGGCACAAGAAAGATGTTTAATAATTTTTTTTGCAGAATGCTTGAGTGGGATCCAATGTATTCAAGGAGAGGGGAGAGTTAGGAGAGCTCCAGGCACTAGAGATGAGCAGTCCTCCACTGATGTTAAAGAGAGGAAGGGATTTGGGGTGGTAAGTGATGGAAACAGAAGCCACGTTGCTAAGTTGAGAAATAGGGAGTATTGATGAAGTGAAAACAACAAGACAGTATAATCTTTGAGACATTTATTGTTAGAATACAAGAGAGTTCTAGGAGAGTAACTCACGAGACTAGCAGGATTGAATGTGCTGGTTTTGATTTTTTGGATGGGGAGCACTGTGAAGAAGAGCCTTACCAAGTATTACACTGCTATCAACGGGCTGAACCCGTGCTAAAGTCCAGATCTCATGATTCTCAGCTCTGCTCTTTCCATTCTCTGATGACCTTCTACTTCAGTATTCTAACACGACAGCTAACCACCCAGCGATCAGTCCACTGAGGTAATTGGGCCAGTTGTCTCTTTCAACTGACACATTTTTGTGAGAGCTAGAAGGGGGGATGAGTTAAATGAACATGCTGTAGAGAGACATTTTGAGATGAAAAAGGAAAGAATTTGAGGCAGTGTATACCATATGACCTACATCTGTCCACTAAAATATTAGATCGTGGTATCTGCTCAGAACAAGAAGGGTATGATTGTGTACCCCAGGAAATTTGAGAGTCACCAATGCAAAGAAGCTAACAATAGAAACTACCAAGGACATGAACCAGGCAGAAGAACGGGGGGATTTAAATAGGATAAGAAACGTCAGGGAGAACATTAAAATTAGAGGAATTTTCTTGAACAAAGAAATGGAAGCAAATATGAATAAGAAAGGAGCAGGGGACGGTGTGGTGCAGAAAAGACTTTCCTGTCTAGA
This sequence comes from Glis glis, assembly GCA_004027185.1. NCBI lineage: Eukaryota > Metazoa > Chordata > Mammalia > Rodentia > Gliridae > Glis > Glis glis. The sequence goes on from PVJS01000835.1 coordinate 67,506, forward strand.
AAAGGTTATTATGGGGAAGTAAAATTTTCAATTTCCTTCTGATTTTCTGTTCTGGATTCTGCCAAAATAATATAAGCACTACCACACCACTGCCAGGTGTCCAGCCTCCAGAGCCAAAGTTAACCTGTCAGTGCACTGAGGCTGCAGTTTGTCACCTGCTATCATGCTGGTTATGTAAAGGGACAAATTATTCCTTCAGTCCCCTCTACCAGTTCCCTTGGTCTCCCTCTGCCAGTTTGTTATAGCCTACTTTGTAACAGTTTACAGTTTCTTAGCTATTTATTCCATAAGTTGATTATATAAAATGAAGTATTTTTTCTCACAGAGAAACTGTCTAGCTATATGGCAACCTTCAAGAATATAAAATCTCTCACTATGAGATATAATTAGAATTACAATTCACCAATAAAATTTTAAAAAGAACACAAAAACTCTACCATTCATTTATTTTAAAGATTACACATTTCTCAGAGGTACACAAGGTGTACCTCTGAGCTACACCTCCGGCCCTATTTTTTATACTTTATTTTGAAACCAGGTCTCACGAAGTTGTGGAGGGCCTCACTAAGTAGCTGAGGCTGGCTGCGAACCCGGATCCTCTGGTCTCCGCCTCCCAAGTACAAATCCCAGTTGGGATTACAAGCGTGCGCCACCACGCCCGGCTTGAAAATATATTTTAAAAATCTAAAAAAACTGAGTAATAATACTCTTACTGCCATGCAGGATGTGTAGGTATTGTGTTCATCTTAAGATGGCCATTGAAAAAGTGCAGGGTACAGTTGTTATCAAGTGTGAAATAGATTTTCTCCTTCCTAATGTCCCTGTAGCACCTTGTTTACTGCTTACATCATTCTACCATGTCTTACATTGGAATTATATACAAAAACACTCAATAATAGATAGACTTTGGGTAGGACCCTATCCTAAGTTCTGGAGGTTCAGAGCTGTCCTAACCCCTGCCATCCAGGATCTCACAGTCTGGTGATGGAGATAAGTGAGGAAATACATCACCACTACCCATGACTGTGTGGTGTAATAGAGACCCCCAACAGAAGCACAGAGGGATGGTGTACATGCCCTGCAAAATCATAGACTTCCTGAGGCCATGGGCCATGAACTTCCCTCACACATGGCTCTGAGATTCTCACCAGGTACAGGTTCAGAAAAAAAACATTTAGTTATGTGTTATTGAACTGTGTGGGGGGAGGACTAGGTTGTTGAATGTGTTTACCATGGAAACCATGTTTGCTGGAAAAGCTTTAACTAGACATTATTAACCCAAAGGAGAAAAGACAGGAAAAGGTATATAAGCCTTCAACAATTTCAAGGATTGTCTTGTAGAGGAACAGACTTATTCTGTAACAGCCAGGGGGCAGAGACTCCAAACCATTTATCCTAGTGTTACAGAATAAGTTTTTAATGTACAGCATTAAAAACCTTAGCATTCCTGAATAAGGAAAAAGCATAGGAGAAGCTAATTGAAATAAAGTGACTATTAGGGGTAAGTTTGATTACTGTTTCTAGTTACATTATCAGCTTTTACCATCCTAACACTCGTTTTTTATAACTAATCAACTGATCAACATCTCAGAAATTTATTTGAACTGCTATTTGCGCTTAGAAACATTGAATTTGAATTTAAAGATAATAGAATCCAGGCATGGTGGTATATGCCTATAAACCCTTGGAAGGTTGAGACAGGAGGATCACAGGGTTGAGGCCAGTCTCAGCAATTCACAAGACCCTCAACAACTTAGTGAGACCCTGTTTCAAAATAAAATAGGGCTGACGATGTAGCTCAGAAGTAGAATGTTCCTGGGTTCAATCCCCAGTACCAATAAACAAACAACAAACAAACAAATAAATATATGAAGCCCTTAACTAAAAATTAGAAACTTTTCCATTAACATGCGCTAATCTTAGTCATAGCTTACTGAAATGGCTTAAAAATACATTTCATCAACTCCCCTTCTATGAAACCAAAGCCCTTGGAGCCACCATTGAGCATGTGAATTTGGAGCCAGGTGTATTGACCAATCCTCTTGCCATCTTTGTGCTTCAAGTGTCACATAAAGGGGTACAAAAATGTCCCAATAAAGATGCTATCAGGATGGAAGAATATGCTGTCATCACAAAAATAAAGTATGTTCCTTGCTTTCACCTAGCATTTGTATACATCTTTTCATACTAAGAGGAGTCCAAGAGGATTCTGGAAGACTATACCTCTGAAACAAGAAGCTGGTTCACTGTCAGCTGGACGTCAGGACAGTATAGCCCATGGCCTCCAAACAAAAGCAGCGGTGCCATGCCAACTGGCTCCCTGTGCCACAGAGCCTGCTGACTTTGAAGGAGCAAGACAACTCATAGACTTCCATCTCCAAATATTTATGGAAAAGTCCCTACTTCGGTAACGCTGATCCCTCAGGAAAATATCATTGCACTGCCTCAGGAATGAACCTCTTCAACAAAGGCATCAGTTACTATCAATTTCTAGAGAGAATATTACTGTATAATGATCAGGATGGTTGGATGAAGGCTGAACGGTGACCACAGATCCCATATCAGTTCCCTGGGCTCAATCCACTGTTCAGTCTCCTAGCAGGAATTTCATGTGAACCTGTCCCCCTCCCCATTGGACCTGGTTAGATCACTGCGGTCATGTAAAAATGGGCAGCTGCTGCTTTAATGCTGAGTCTTTTGATGACGTTTATGACCCTTGTTAGTGATAGGTCCTACAGAAAAATTATCATTAAATATGTATGTATATTTTATAGATGCTCATAAAAATTTATGCAGGAACATTGAGTCCTTTAATCTTCGAGTTTGGGGAAAGTTGTGGTAAGTAATTAATCATAATGATCTAGGGTGCTTTGGCAAATGGCTTTACAATAGCTATCTGTGGCTTTAGGATTTCCTTCATGCTTGTCTAGCATGATCAGGCTTTTGTGGTGCCAAAATTCAAGTTTGAATTGTAACAAACAAATTCAGGAAGTCATTTCATTCATACCCAGTTCTAATTAGAAGACACATTACGCAGGAAAGAAATGACTTCTGTCTATTTACGTACACTACTTTCAGAGACAGAGATGACAGTAGATAGCCACCCTTTCACAACTCTCTTCCCTACTCCAGTCCTGGCCACTCAACCAAGTTCTGGGAGAAAGGCCTGGCATACAAATGATATAAACTGTGTTGTTAGTTACTGGGACTTGAACCCAGGGGAATTCTACCTCCAGGCTATACCACCAGCCCATTTTGTATTTTGAAACAGTGTCTCACTAAGTTGTGGAGAGCCCCATTGAGTTGCTGAGGCTGTCTTAAAACTGTGATCCTCCTGTCTCACCCTCCCGAGTACTAGGATTACAGGTATGTACCATCATGCCCAGCTTGGAAATCTTTTCATATGATGTTTTATTAAACCTTTATCTGGAAGAAGTTCACTACTCTTTTTTATAACTGCAATAGTAAAAAAATGAAAATTTCCTTATTCATAGTGGCTCTATTTAAAGAGTGGCCTTCATTTACTGATCCTTAAAAGAAGCATTCACTGAATTCAACCCACAAGTATTGAAAATCCACCATGTACCAGTACCTTGATAGATGCTTGAGGATAAAAGGATAAACATGGTAGGAGCAGACTCTGTCCTAAGGAGTTAAAATCTAGCGGGACTGGATAACTGAATATTCTGGAGGCGCTTCCTCTACCGTCTCTTAGAATCATTTAAAACTAGTGCTTTCCTTCAGAAGATGACCCAAAATAAAGCTTTATTTATCCTCTCCTGGAAGAAGATTAGGTATACATAAATAGATAAATTAAAAATATACTGTCATACATAAGCATCCTCATATTGACCTCATTTGAAGATTATAAAAGCTTATGTGAAGGATAAACATGTTTCTTGCCTTTTGTATGATGTTCATGAAGCTGAAGAAGTGATTTTAAGGACTCAGCACTTTCAAATTCATGAGGATTCTGGATGAAATCTTCAGCTTGGTCTATTTTAATAGCAAACTACAACATGAACACAGGAAAAAGACATGTGAAAACAATAAAAATAAATGTGCCACTTTTAGTTATTTGCAGGTGTTTTCATGCATTATTGGCCTAGCTGACTATATGTGTTTGTTTGAGTTGTATGTGAGTGTGTGCTGGTTTAGGATGCTTGTATGAGTGAGTGTGTTTATATGTGGTTATTTTACAAAGTGTCATGATCCTTCTGTTTCCGTTGGATTTCTTTCCTACCTAGAAATATATCATGCAACAGGCCAATTTGTTTACTGTTCAAAAGTCTATTAAATTTTTCAACCAAAATTATTGGATTCTATGTAATAAGTTCAGTCACTTTTCAACATTCTAAGGCAGTTTCTCAAAGAATAGGCAGAAAATTTGCCAAGATAAACCAACAAAATATTGACTAGCCAGTAACCTATAAAATTACAAGTATATTTAACTTAAGTCACTTAGAGAAAAGGTTGAAATGGTCATTTTTCTCTATGATTAAACTTAGAAATTAAAAATTTAAGTTTCAGAATAATACATAGCCTAATCCTGCTATTAATCAAAGCAAATATATATACAGAGAGTGGTCTGAAAAGATACACACAAAATGGTTATGCTTAAAAGAAATGGGAGTAGGGATGGGTGAGTGCAGGTGAACTTTTAGTTTTTTAAGGTATAATATGTCATTTTGTTTGCATTTTATCAAAAAAAATGAGACTATCTAGAACAAGAATGAAATGTTCTCCATTTCAAAGGAGAATGCATAGCAATTTGACACTCTAAATGGTGAGCAATATGATCGGTCTCTTTGTTCTTCTCCATGTAGTAAGTATAAGACGGAGAGAGATGCTTGAAATGAGGCTAAAATTTTCAGGGTGATAGTCTTAGAAACAAATTTCAGAAGAGGACAAATGATTGTATTATCTGTGATAGTACTGCCATAGTGGCAGACAAATAGGTGGTTTGTTTTAGCACTAACATGCAATGGGAATTATCATGGTTTACAGAGACCATGTTAATCAATATGTTCACCTTTGGATTAGGTGTTGAATAACATAATAAAGGCAAAGTATCAATGAGAAAGACAAAGAAGCATTGCTTGCCCTCTTTTGCATGTTTTCTCCAAACCATAATTTTTTAAATTTGGTGATTACTAATATCTTTAGGTAACTATTTGGATAATAAGACCTACTTTATTTTGATTACTCTAACAGCTGCCTAAAATCCAGTTGCAAATGGTATGCGATTATGAGAGAGACTGATGAGCACCTCCCCTTTCGAAATGCAAAGAGGGCCTTTGCTATTCTGTTTGGACAACCTGACAGACACCTGCCACTGTCACTCAAGCACAGTGAAACTGTCCTCAGTAGTCTTCAACCATGCAGTAATAATTTGTTTTGTATTTCTAAGGAATTCTCACGTGTGTATAATTCAATAAGGGGATCATATCCACACAGCATTTACATCTCTCATTCATTCAATTTCTAATAACTGATTTTACAGATATTCTTTGAAGAGAATATTCAAAGAGAAAAAAATACCCATCACAGGTGATTTATTTTTTTCTTTGTAGACTATTACAAAAAGTTTTGGAATCACAGTATAACTTATATCTATATTTCAGATTCTTATTCAAATTTTTTAAAAAATAAACTAATAAGCAAAAAGTATTTGAAAAAGTTTCCTGATGTTCTATTAGCTTGTATCTGATGGATATTGCCTTTTCCTCCACCTAAAAGTTACACCTTTCTTCTTTCTGCAGCTTGTACGAGGTGGAAGTCATAACAGGGAGATACTTTTCAAAGAGCTTATTATTAATTCTACCCTCTTCTTTTTATCACTAATTGAATTGCTTTGGCATACAAAAAGGAGCCTGAAGATTATATAGAAGTTTGACTTCCACTTAGTATGAGTGGTCCAAAAATTGGAAGTGGGATCATACAGAAATATTTAGTCATTTCACTAGATCCAATAAAAGCTCACTCAAGTGTAAGGATGAGAGTGCTGGGTTGAAATGGTTTGACTTAATATTTCCTTTTATTTCATGCAATATCTGGAAGTAATTTTCACTTCATAGAGAAAATTAGCTAGCATTAACACTAAAACACAGTGAGAAACAAATATCGAGCCTGTTAGAAAAAGGGTAATTTCCTATGCTCAGAAGAGCTAAGTTTCAAGGGCAGTTGACACCTATACCCTACTTACTAAGATGGAATGAATCTGCTGTATCAGTAATTTGGCTTCTGTAGGTGTATTTCAGCTGGTTTATTTCACTTTAAGAACAACGATTGTGTATGGACTTTTTACCAAGATGGTCTGTAAAATAACTGTGAGTTGGATTTCAGTGTTCAAATTGTGGAGAGCAAAACTTGAAAGCTACAATAAAGCTTTTGCTCCTCCTTTTTGCTTTTAAATGAGTTCATGATGCATGAGATTGTCTACCTCAATTTTTATGTTCTGTTACTAATCTTCTTTCCTTCATTATTTTGGATTTAAGCTCTGAATTTCCCGTTTTAAAATGTCATATTTTTCAAAGCTAGTGCTTTATCATAATGAAGCAGTGCTCTTCCATCAGAACGAATGTGCTGCCACTTGACAGAGAAGTTAAAAGTGAAATTTCCAATAACTGGCTTATACCAAATATAACACCTCTTTAGATAATGTTTTTTGAGCTCACATTTTGAAATCTGGAGCCTCAAAAGAATTACAAAATCCAAGAAAAATTATAGGGGAAATGACCTTCTTGGGTTCAGGACTTTTTCTTTCCATTGTATTTTAATGAGCTCAAGCTATGGAAAATCAACTATATATGCCTTAGGAAAGTACTCTATAAAATACTAAGTTTATAAGCCAAACATTCTATCATATACTCTGTAATTGCTTTTTTTATGAGAAGAAATTTTATCCTCCAACTTTTAGCCAACCAGAACACTCTAAACCAACCTTTCCTAATGACCCTATAATCAGGGTAATTGTTTGATTTAGTAAACTGCATTACCAACTTCTAAGGAGGGAAATAAATCAAAATGACTTATGAGTGAGAGTGCCCTCTTTTATTTAATATTTTGCTTAATTTTTAACTCAAAAAGTTAAATGTATATGTCTCGGTTATTCTGCCACACTTTTAACCTGATTGCAATGTCTATTTGTGTAAATAAAACATTTTCAGGAGTGCTGTTTATTTGTTTTGATGTGGAGAAGAAAGAAGTTTTTTAAACACAAACCTCCAAGGCATTTTCAAAAAATTCAGAAGTCAACCTAAGGAGCTCCCTTCTTCTTTCCAGCATGGAGACCAGGGCTGCCCATGCTTCACCCAGGGTCTGGGCCATAGCCTCGTAGACCGGAGTCTGATCCTTGTTCTCTTCAGCTGTCTTGTCTGCCTCCTGCAAGAGTTCCCATACCCGATCTTCCAAAGCCTAAGTCCAGGAGAAGAAGAAGAAGAAGAAAAAAAAGAAAAAGACATAAGGCAAGTGCCACCAACGCAAGAACACAGGAGCACATTCTAAACACTTGGATATTTGAAACTGTGGCTTAAAAAGGTCTAGGAGAGAATCTGTAAACATAAGCTGTTGTGTGCAGGCAGAAGGGAACAGGGGAGATTGTGGAGAACCAGGGAGCAGAGTTAGGCTAAAGACATTCACATTTAAACTATTTAAATACTGATGAGGTTCATCAAAGATACAGGTCTACATTCCTGGGGCTAAGAATATTATGCTGAGCAGTTCTGCTCTGGTTCATTACCCCAGTCACTTCAGCTGAGGGAATTGTGGGAGAAAAGCCCCAGATATCACCCCATTCCTGGGTGCAGACAAGGCAGGCCCCAAGAGAAGTGTGTGTGTGTTTCTGGGGATCAAGCCCAGGGCCTCCCCCATTCCCAGTAAGTGCTCTATCACTGAGGCACAACCTTCATTTTATTTTATTTTATTTTTTTGAGACAGGGTCTTGCTAAGTTGCCCAAGCTGGTTTTAAACTTGTGACTCCTGCCTCAGCCTCCTGAGTAGCTGGGATTATAGGCTTGTACCAGTACAACTGGCCCCAAGAGGAATTTTGCCCAGCTCTCACCTCCGTCCAATCCTGCTTACTCCCAGGCAGGCACAGATGAAAGCATCAAGGCGGGAGAAAAGCCCCCAGCATTGCCCATCCCCAGGCATGGATGGCCGCGAGAGGCCTGAGGTCCCCTGCAAGGTGGGCATGTCCATGGTGGCAGCAGACAGGAGTAGCACAACTCCAGCTTCCACCATACCTATGCGGTGACACCCAGGTTGCCACCAATGTGCTTTCTGCCACTTAGATTTGCTTTTTCTGACGTGTCACATAAATGACATGTATGTAAACTTTTTTGCTTGACTTCTTTCACTCAACACATTTTTTAAAATATTTTCTCTGGTTTCTATTGAGGTATCATTGACAAAAACTGTATATACTTAAGGTTTATGGTGTGATGTTTCAATAGACATATACATTGTGAAATGACTATAACAATCCATCAACCTCATGAAGCTACCCTCGTGTGTGTGTGTGTGTGTGTGTGTGTGTGTGTGTGTGTGATGTAAACTTTTAAGATCTATTTTCTTGGCAAATTTTAAGTATACATTATTATTAACTGTAGTCACCATGCTGCACATTAATCTCCAGAATTTATTCATCCTGCAGGACTGAAACTTTTCGACCTTCTGACCAACATCTCTCACTTCCCAACCCCCACCCATCTGAACCCCCAGCCCCTGACAACCACCATTCTCCTTTCTTTTTCGATGAATTTAACTTTATTAGATTTCACATATAAGGAGATTATGTGGCATTTGTCTTTTTTGTGACTGGCTTATTTCACTTAATAGACTCCAGGTTTGTCCATTTTGTTGCTGTTTATCATGGTTAGATACAGAAAAGCTCACATATTAAGCTCAGGGTTGACATATAGTGGATTTATCTGGGTGGTGGCCTGGGCTGGTAGGGTGTGGCTGGAGAATGGGTCCCTGGGGCTGAGGTCCTAGAGATTATATATGGTCCCTCCTCCCTTTGCTCTCTCTCTTGCTTCCAGCCTCCATGATGTGAGACTGAAGCCTTGGGCTCTCCCTTCTCCCTCTCTCTGCTTCCCGACACCACCATGCCTTGAGATCCACAGTCTCTGGCCTCACATGGACTAAACCCCAAAATCTCCAAGAACCGTGAGCAAATAAATCTTCCTTCCTCTAAGTTATGTGGCCAAGTCTTTGGATTATAGCTGTGAGAATGCTGACTATGACACTAGTTTAGTCAGCTTTTCTCGTAGTGGTGACCAAACTACCTGGTGAGAACTACTTAGAAAAGGAAAGGTTTATTTGAACTCACAGTTTCAGAGGTTCGGTCCATAGGAGGTAAAACACCCCGGGATTCAATCCCCAGTACAAAAAGTAAATGAATGAATGAATAAATGAATGAATGAACCAATGGGTGCTTCTACCACTACTATTTTCATAAATAGGGGTTGCTGCTTCAGCCTGGATCCTAAAATAAAGGAGACATGCAAAACTGAACTGTGGCTCCCATAAAGCCAACATGTAATTTGAGTAAGAAATGAAACCTGGTTTTGTAAGCCATTGCTGTTTAGAGGTTGTTACTCTACCATTACCTAATAAGAGTTGACAGATACACTCACAAATGTAAAATCCTTTATTGGTGCATTATGCATCCAATGTTTTCTCATGCTTAATGAAGAAAAATAAAATTTATAATGCAACAAAACAAAAAACCTAGATCAGAGCCTGATAATTTCATAGCTCAGTCGAAAAAGGTCTTGGGCAGATCATGTTGAAATAGCAATGAAAGTCTCTCCGGTGTTTAGGCTAAACGAGACAATTGGTTGTCTAAATTACCAGGAGAGTTTGTTCAAAAGTACATATTTTTCTTACCTAGCTATTTGAGAGCATAATATATGGCCAGTTCCTCCTTGTATGACAAGTTTTAGATTATTTTCAGGGTTTATTAATTTTGTATTATGCATGTTTTTCATTTTATACTTTTTATCACTAAAATAGATTAACTTGGCCTTAATTTTTACTTATGATGGATTTTTAGCTCTAGAATATGTGAGAAGAAAAAACATATGTTAGGAGTTTTAAATTCTAAGATAACTCATTCATATGACAAAGAATGCAATGAGAACTAAAATTGGGAGCACTTGATAATTCTGTGGAAGAGATTCAGGGAAGAGTAAGGAATAATAGGCAATTTATTCTAGAGAAAAGCAGATAAACATTAAACTTTCCAGTGACATTTCTCATATGTGACACAGAGGTAGTAAAATAAATCTGAAAGTTGGCTATTTCTATATCTCATAGGGTTGTCTTTAGAAATATTTTTTTGCATAGAATTCTCTTAGCTTTATTAAACACACCTAAAATAGTTCCTCTTACTACTGTGTTTTCCCTCTGAAGTGACGCTTTATAAAGTGTCATAGAGGTTTTAGGTACAAGCAACTTGAAGAACTATAATTTTGGCTTGCAGTATTTTCTTGAGACTCTCCCATGACCTTCAGTGTGAACTACAAAATGTTCTATTACTCAAAGACTCAAGGCCAGAACATTTTTGCAGAACACTCTGGGTTTGATTCGGTACAAGTTGTACTTAGGATTTTCTCCCAAAAATCCAGTAGACATTCTTCTTGGGGAATCTGCAGAAAACTGTCTACTCTACATGTTCTTAGAATTTTAGATCAGTTTCAGGGTGCTGGAATCAGAGGCCAGGTACAATTCAATGCTTCCCAGGGCCCATTAAATGCCATCTAAAATACTGGAAGAGAGGGCCGGGCATGGTGGCGCACGCTTGTAATCCCAGTACTTTGGGAGGCGGAGACCAGAGGATCCGGGTTCGTGGCCAGCCTCAGCTCTCTCTCTGTCTCTCTCCCTCTCTCTCTCTCTCTCTCTCTCTCTCTCTCTCTCTCTACTTAGTGAGCCCTCTGCAACTTCGTGAGACCCGGTTTCAAAAATAAAGTATAAAAAAGTAGGGCCGGGGGTGTAGCGCAGAGGTAGAACGCCCCTGGTTTCAATCCCTCATACCGCAAAAAATAAAAAATAAAAAATAAATAAATAAATAAATAAATAAAATACTGGAGGAGACAAAGACTCAGAGTCAACTAAGCAGGATTCATAGAACAGGTTATTTCTCAGCCAGTGCAAAATTTCAGGACAATGGTCAGTTGAAGTACTTCCTGTGAGGTTCTGGAAATAGAACAGGAACCTAAAGCCAGAATCCACCACTTGGATGTTTGATGCTTAACACTAGGACTTCTATGATAATATTTCTTCAGATGTGTGGTAGTGGTGTTAGGAAGGCCATGGTTCTTTTATTGGTCCCCACCTTTCTATGTTTGCCCATGTACCATGTCATTCCTATTGGCCAGGCCTTCCCTTCTGAATCTGGTGACTGCTCATATGCTACTGGAGAATACTGTTTTATTTTAATGCCTATTGCTGAGCCTCCAGGGAGATCACCTCTTTCTTCTCTCTTACACTCAAGGAGCAGGGTGTTTCAGCTGGGCAGCCTGAAACACAAATGCAAGCAATGTACTAACAGAGAGGGCCAGAGGACATTCTACCCCAAGTGACAATGATTTCAAACCTGTGAACGAGACACAAGAGACCAAAGCTCTGTCTTACAAATATTTCCCGCTCCCATATCTGTCCCTGATTCTCAGACATGTTGGACATTTTTAGGTTGTCACAATGAAGAGAGGTTGATGAAAGATTGTCCCACCAAATGGTACCCCACTAAAAAACACTGAGTGTCCTGAACATCACAGAGGCTAAGTGTTTATGGTAGAACATGTGGGGTGAATATAACAGGTTTCCTTTACTTTCTCTTGAAACTCATTTCACCTTATTTCACAGGCCATTCAGGTTAGAGGATGCCTTAGAGGCCAATTGTTCCAACCCAACCTCAACTTCAGGAAACCTCTAACAGCAGAAACATGGCAGCCATTCTAGAGCAGTGGGGTTCCCTTACTTTTATAACAGACTCTTGCATGGTTATCAGGAAAAGTTTTCTTAGTCTGAACAAGTCCACCTCCTCCTTCCCAAGACTGCCACACCTCCCAGCTTTCCAATAGTGGGAAAACCCCTGAAAACACCCCTGTATCCCCCCTCCTTATTTACACCTGAAGAATTCTTTTAGAAATGTTGTAGGATTGGTGCACTATGGAGATTTAGCAAACTTGAGGACTTTTGAACACCTAAAGTGAATCTAGTACTCCGCCTTCACCCCATTTCCTCAAGTCGCCTGTCCATCACTGTCGGCTGTAGATAGACTTTTTGTCTAAATGGAGAGAAGCAGCCCTCCCCAATGGAAGATCATCAAAATCTATGAGGTAAGAAGAACAAATTAGCATCTGAAAACACTCTCAAAAATGGAGAAGTATCATTTCATCATGCCTTATTTATCAATTCAGTAATAACACTGCAATGGCAATAAGGACATTTGTACAGTGCTTTCCAGTTAAAATGTAGATATTATCTCTATGGTACTTATGACATCCTCCATCAATGTGGATCTGAAGAAAGTATTTAACTTGAATGGAAAGGGTGCTCTTTATCCCCCATTAAAGCTAAAAGCAAATCATCACTTGTTTAAATCCAACACAATAACATTCTCAGACTCTTATGTTTCAGAGAAGATAATACCTAGGGAAAATTGAAGTTATTCCTGAATGTCTTCACATATCCATCCACTCACTCATTCTGCAAGAAGTTTTCAAGCACCTCTTAAGTACTGCAGATCATAGTAATAGATATGAAAGATGGGGGAAGTCTAGTTGTTGTTCTGTTGTTTTCCTTTCCTTTATGCTTCACCTTTTTATTAATATTCATCGCCTTTTCGACTCACTCCTGAGGGCTTTATGTCTTCACTGTTCTACCAAAATATTTTATAGAGAATATTTCTGACCTTACATTTTCCAATGCCAATGATCATCACTTAATCACCTCTTTGTGATTAATACTGTTCAGTTCCACAGAAAATTTCCTTTTCTTCAACTGGCCATTGGTGCACTCTGATTTTGTTTCACTTTTTCTACCCATTTCTAAGTGTCTAGGCATTCCCACATGTCATGGCTTTTGCTTAGTTCTCGTCACTCAACAAGCAGGTTGAGTAGGACAGGGGGGTAAGTCAGGGGGGAGGTAGGGTAGGGAGAAGGGCAGGTAGGGTAGGGAGAAGGGCAGGGGGGCTGATACCAAAATCATTTGGGTGACTTCTTAAAACTACACTCAACTTCCTCCAGAAATCTCGATGTGGTCTAAGGGTAGAGGCCAAGTGACTTCCTCAGGATGGAATATCATAATAAGCCGCCTGTATTAATCAGGTTGTGTCTCTACAATCCAGTAGGGGGTGGAGAAGGAAGTATAATAATTATTGTTCAGTACCCTCTTTCCAAGTGAATATGTCAGCTCTTGTAATTACAACACTGTCTACATAATTTATTTCTTGCAATTTTATATGCTTTTATTGGTGTATTATAGTCTCACATCATAATGTAAATCATGTTGACAGTGACATACATGCACATAGTAAATATCCACCCAAACATCCAACAACTACCTCAAATCAAAACATCTAAAACTGTTCATGCCATCTTCATCAAGTTTGCAGCTTACCTGGCTGCCAGGAACAGAATAATGGAAGACAACCTTCACCACCAACACCCCCATCTCCTTCACTCCAAGATCTAGTCAGTCACAAAAGTCATTGAGTTGACCTCTTCCATATCATTCACACTCTCTCCTTTCTTTGTTTCCACTGTTTTCTTACCTTGATATAATCTCTCCTTACTTCTCACCTGAATTCTCTCAACAGCCTCTCAACTCATCCTCCTGCCTCGAGGCTCACTGTCACCCAATCCATTCCCTGCCTTGATGTCACATAGCTCTTTGTAAATCAGAAATATTGATCACACCACTCAGCAACTTGCAACTCTTTCCATGCTTCCAACTGATTTGAAAATAGAATTCAAAGTCTGAGCATAGCAGATGAGAGCCTCACTGCTTGATTCTCTTCCTGTTCCTACCTCTCTCAGCTTATTCCCTTGCACTCTTCTCTAGCCTTCTGAAGTTCCTGTGGTTCCCTGACTCCTCTGTGGGTTATCATCCACATCTTAGCCTAGCATGCCCTCCCTTAGCCTTCCACTTTTCCCTCTCCTTCCCATGACTCACCTATGTCTGAACAACTCTTCATCATCCTTCAAGACATTTAGGGACTATGAGTCACCCCGATCCTCACCTGCCTCACTTGCATGGATCTAGGGTATTCATTTTTAAAAGTGCTTACCGTATCACCCAGCAATACCACTTCTAGGCATCTACCCCAAAGAACTAAAACCCAGCTACCAGACCAATGCATGTGTATCTATGTTTATAGCAGCACAATTCACAATTGCCAAACTTTGGAACCAGCCAAGCTGTCCATCAACAGATGAATGGATCACAAAACTATGAGATATGTACACAACGGAATTTTACGCAGCCACAAAGAAGAACAAAATCACATCATTAGCAGGGAAATGGAGAGAACTAGAGAACATCATGCTAAGTGATATTAGTAAGTCACTAAGAGTAAAAAATCAGATGTTCCCCCTAATCTGTGGGAGCTAGATAGAATGGGACTTAGAAGGGACTTAGAAGGGAAGAAGAAGAAATCTTTAGATGGACAAAGAAGGTGACCTAACTGAGGGAGTTGGGAGGGGGGTGGAGGGAAACACACTATAGCACATGAGGTACATACACAAACCTATAAGACTCAATCACTATCCGGAGCATGAAAGGGAGGGAAGGTGGAGGGAATAGGGTGGGATTGGAGGGAGGGCTAAATGTGCAATGTGTGCATGTATGATGTTCATACCCTGACATATATCAAAATGTATAATTACAATGCACCAATAAGTGAACATAAAAAAAGAAAACTAGGACTCTAAGCCCCCCAAAAAATAATAAAATAAAAGTGCTTTCCAATTCCAGTACTTGGGAGGCTGAGAGAGGAGGATCACAGGTTCACGGCCAGCCTCAGCTACTTAGTGAGGCCCTCTGCAACTTAGCGAGATCCTGTTTCAAAATAAAAAATAGGGCTGGGGGTATAGCTCAGAGGTAGAATGCCCCTGGGTTCAATCCCCAGTACCGCAAAAAAAAAAAGTGTTTTCCACTATTATAACAACTATACTGATTTCCTTTCTATTTTTTTCTGATTATAAAAGTAATGTATAGAAGCTCTTCAAGTTATGATGGGGTTATACTGCTGCCCAGCATCTGGGAGAGGACCTTGTCACATATTAATAGCATGGGAAAATATAAAAACTCAAAATGTGAAGATTGGTTTTTATGCAATGCATATCACTTTCACAGCATCAAAAGTTAAAAAATCTTAAGTCAAACCACCATAAACTGGAGACCATCTGTAACTTCATATTAAAAGTGGGAAAATGTTCAAAAAATCATAAAAATAAAAATTATCCATAATCCTACTACACAGAGATAACTACAATTCACATTCATGTGGTTTTTATACACACATACACACACACACATACACACACACACACACACACACACACACTCATATAGTATAGATCAGGGATCAGCAAACCATGGCCTCCATTCCAATCTGATCTGCTATCTGTTTTTGTATGGTTTGTGAGCTAAGAACAGTTTTTACTTTTTTTTTAAGTGGTACTAGAGATTGAACCCAGAGGTATTCTACCTCCATGCTACACCCCCAGAACTTTTTATTTTTGTCTTGAAATAGGGTCTTGCTAAGTTGCTGAAACTCTTACTACATTGCTGAGGCTGTTCTTGAATTTGAGTATTATTAGTATGTATTTACATATTACCTATTTATAACCACTGAATGGAGAACATCTTATTGAGGTCCTAGTAGGAATAGACTAAATGACAACATACCCATAACAGGAAAAAAAAGAGTTATTTCTGATTTGAAGCCTCTATATGAAATGCCAATCACTATGACCTGTAACAACAATTTCAGAAAAAATGACAGTTCAAAACATAAGATATTTTAATCTGACTCCAAGTAACAGTAATCCACTTTCATGGAATATGTTTATCAGAATATATATATATATATATATATATTTTTTTTTTTTTTTTTTTTTTTTTTTTTTTGCGGTACTGGGGATTGAACCCAGGGGCGTTCTACCTCCAAGCTACACCCCCGGTCCTATTTTTTAATACTTTATTTTGAAACCGGGTCTCACGAAGTTGCGGAGGGCCTCACTAGGTAGAGAGAGAGAGAGAGAGAGAGCTGAGGCTGGCTGCGAACCCGGATCCTCCGGTCTCTGCCTCCCAAAGTACAGGGATTACAAGCGTGCGCCACCATGCCCGGCTTTCAGAATATATTTTTAAAGAATTATTTTTAACTTGTTTTATCCTAATTCTCTATGGTGAAATGATTCTTTTAATTTATGAAAACAATTAATTATATTACATATGCTGATGAGGTGAATAGTATAAACATTCACTACTTAAAATTTGATGTAAAAATATAGCAAAGAAGCCGGACATTGTGGCACATGCCTGTAATTCAAGTACTTGGGAAGCTGAGATAGGAGGATCATAGGTTCAAATACAGCCTCGGCGACTTAACAAGGCTCTCAGCAACTTAGCGATACCCTGTTTCCAAGTAAAAAAGAAAATAGGGCTAGCATTTTGGGCTTCAGGATAAATTCAACTGTGTCATCAAATTCAGCCCATTACTTTTGAAAATCCATGTGGAAGTAAGAGTGGAATTGTGCATTCTGGGTCTTGTAGTTCCCCTGGGCTACATACTGTATTAATGACTAGAAAGACATGGACATATTCCTTTTTATGTATCTCTCAGGCATCCTTCACTAAAACCAAATAAACATACTAAAAGCAAACATGTGTTGTAATTATTGCAACCACATTGACAATGCAATACAAAATATATTACCAATCAATTTTATCATCTTTTTCTATTTCTTCTAATGCTAATATTTATCCTAGTAAGTTTGTTTAAAAGCCCATTATGCCGGGCGTGGTGGCGCACGCTTGTAATCCCAGTACTTTGGGAGGCAGAGACTGGAGGATCCTGGTTCGCGGCCAGCCTCAGCTCTCTCTCT